>JAYMFT010024225.1:0-16294 GCA_038088735.1 Panulirus argus
CTCCCTTTTCCTTTCCTGCTAGTTCACACGTTTTGTATATATATATATATATATATATATATATATATATGTGTGTGTGTGTGTGTGTGTATCTCCGGCCGTGGGGAGGGTATTGTCAGCCTCCAAAAATCTCCTTAAACTCGTGAATCGTACACAAATCCCTGGCGCCGGCCGGTGTAGGTATTCTCTCATAATACCTCCACACATTTTATACATATATTTATATTTCTCGGACATGTTCACCGGCGAAATTGTAAGAATGCGAGAATTCCTTTTTGTTGTTGAGGTGTGGGTGGGGTGGAGGGGGTGGGGGTGTTGGTGGGTTGGGGTGGGTGGGGGTGTTTGGCTGGGGGTTGGTGGGGTAGGGTTGGGGGGTAGGTGTTGGGGTGGAGGAGGAGGGAGGCGGGAACCAGAAGACCCACTCGCCAGCCGCTCCTCCTCTGGCATTCATACATAAATTTTATACATATCCCCGCCGTATTTGTCCCGCGCTCCCTGGACATGGCGCGAAAGAGGAGATGGAGCCTTGTTTAGTTGGCCATTTCGCGAAGTGACGGGTTGTCAGTCCCGCTCTGGGCGGCCGGGCCCTGAAGGCGCTAAAATATGCAGCATTGAGACGCGCGCCGCCATCTTGCTGGCCCCCTGGTGGCCGGCCGCGGAATAACTTAGAGAGATGGCTCTTTGTGTTACCCATCATGTCTCGCCTGCCTTTATTTCCTGCACTTTTTCTTATTTGGTTTGTTCTGGAAGGGGGGCCAGGCAGCCTCCCCCTCACCCACCCCCGCTGCATGGACTTACCCCCCCCCCCAGCTAGTGCCTGCTGGCATACACTTATTGTGGGGGTGGTGGAGAGGGCGCCTCTACTCTTCACCAGTTGGGTACATTTTCTCCTGCACGGCCAGTTACCCCTCAGTCAGGGGGGTAAACTGATGATACGCCGCGTCACACTGTGAGGAGCTGAACTGGCAGCTTAACCCTATGTCTCATTAAGAGGTAGCATACGTCGTTTCACATTTTACTGGGTAGAGTATGACAACTAAACGTACCTGCAGGGGAAGCATATGGCAGTAGGCAGTGACACCGTGTGGAGGGTACCTCACCGCACCTCATCACTCATGAGGGCCATCTCACCATCCGTGTGAGGGACGCCGTACCACTCTGTATTGTGAGGAGGACGTATGACGTGTTGCATTGTGTGAGGGCAGCATGCCTCATGTCAAGCTGAGGGATAGAATATGCTGTGGTATGTTGGGGTATTGTTAAGTATGAATGAGTATATAAGGTTTTTTCCCTGTACTGGATTATATGGGGGTTATGTGACAGTATGTAAGGGGTAGCATGTGGTGTACTGTACAGCTTTACACAATACATGGAGATGTTATACAACATGACACGTTATGTGAAGGGGTTCTACAACATGACAGTATGTTGCTGGAGTATACAGCATGACAGTTTGTGTGGGTGATATGCATCATGACACAGTGTGTGGGTGTAGTATATAGCATGACACAGTATGAGGGATCAGAATACAGCATGACACGTTATGTCTCGTTGTCAGGGCTATCACATCTTGTGTTACATACTAATAGGTTGCGTTTTCAGGATCACACTGTGTGGGGTAGCGGAGAATCACACTTGTCAATGAGTCATAGATGACTTACTCCATGTCTCACTGCTCGGGGGTAACTAACATCATGTCACAGCTTGAGTATGAGTAAATGCTTTGTAACAGTAACGAGGGGTAACATACGTGAGGGATGACAATTTGCAGCATACTCTGTAGGGTAGCAGGCTAGTTTGTTCCAGTGACGTAATCCCCTGTCACGCTATTTAGGAAGTATTAACACATCACACAGGCAGTCGGCGCCAGCAACGTGTGCCGTAACAGCGACGATTGGTAAAAATCAGTCAACACGAAGGCTGGTGTATACTGCGTCACATTATGATACGCGGCGCTCAGAGTGACACTGTGAAGGGTGGCACAGGCCTTCTGGCACTTTGTGGCAGTGGCATATCTGTGTCGCGCTGTGTGGAACGGCATACATCATTTCATGCTGTGTGGGGCGGTATACGCCTTGTCGCATACGTAGGGCAGCATATGTATGCCACAGCAGGCTATGTGGTGGTGAGCAGCATATCTTCCACATGTGCTGGCGGCCGCGGCTGGCTGGAGTGAATACCTGGCTGGCCCGCTTCCCGATGTTCGAACCCATTTCGTAGTTTACAGTCACAGAATTTCCCCCAACATCACGGCATTACTGGGGCCTCTCTATACCACCGAGTTTTCGTTCTGCACAGATAAATGATGGTTCTGGAGACACTTAGAGCAATCTAAAACTAGCTGTCATAACGACAAATAAATGCAGTAGTAACGTTGAACTTCATTCTTCAAGAGTATTGTCTATCTCTCTCAGATTCCCGACGTCTTGCTAACAAGAGACGCCCAGACTTCTCTGGCATTAATGAGGCTTGTTCTTACAACACCCAAACACAGACACAGACACACACACAAACATACACACACACATATCTGTAGTTATGCGGGCGACTCCTTAACAAAATATATGCTCGTGAATTGCATTACCGACTCCCTTTTGTGAGAGTTAGAGGCTGTGATGGGTGGTGTTACCTTTATGGCGAGACGAAACGGGATCTTACACTCCTACACCGCCGCTTGTTTGTCGTCTCTGGAAGGTTCTGGATCGTTGTAGAAGGTACTGTCACTTTCCAGACCCTACTGCTATCTCTAAGAGAGGTAGAGGGAGGGTCTTAAGGGGACATATTCCGTAACTCAGTGAAAACACTCCTCGCAGTACATCAGGAGAGACGCACCCGACCCTCCGGTACACGCTAAAAGCTTCATTGCATATATCTTCCTGGAAGGATAAGTTCTTCGACATCCTTTGGGTGGTAACTGCTGGCCACAGTCTTGGAGGCTTGTTGTGTGGCCGTTTTGGCTCTCCTGCCCTCCCGTTCACTCAGTGTTGGCTCTCCTGCCCTCGCGTGCACTCAGTGCTGGCTCTCCTGCCCTCCCGTGCACTCAGTGTTGGCTCTCCTAACCTCCCGTACACACAGGGTTGGCTCCCCTTGACGTCCCCGTGCACTCATTGCTGGCTCTACTGCCCTCCCATGCACTCAGTGTTGGCTCTCATTCCCTCCCGTGCACTTATTGTTGGCTCTACTGTCTTCCCGTGCACTTGAGCCACAGTGTCTCTTCAAAAGCTACTTCCAGCACCATCATGGCCTTGCTCCTACAGTGTGCCCGAGCCTCTAATTTACTTCTTGAATCCTCATACCAGTAGGAACCTAACATACAAGATACCATTGTATGTATACACATTAAGAAAAAAAATAGCATCTTCCCGGATGGGTCCAGTGAATTTCGAAATAATCACTGTGACTCAATGTTGCCTCGGTAAAGTCGGTAAACGTGAATGCGAGACGAATTTTTTAATACTTACGGTAATTCACTTTAGGGTTATTTCCATTGAAATATGATATTAGTGTACAATATACTGTTACAAATATTAGAAAGTGTCTCTAGCAGTCGATATATTACAATATCATGAAAGCAGGGCGACCAATGTGAGGCCAAGCCAATGAGCATTTCTCAGAATCCCTCGTCCATAGTGTCATATTGTTTCACTCAAAAAGTGGTAAGAGACTTTTTTTCTTAGCTGGTGAACGTGAGCACATGCCCGTTGGGGCTGTACAGGGCACGAGTACACGAGAGTGTCTTTACTTCCAACCTAACCTCCTGTTCATCGGCACTTGTACATGGATACTGGACTAGGAACAGGTACACGACCTGCAGGCACACGCACCTCCTCCTCATACATGTGTAATACTTGGCAACGCGTACCTCACACCACCCGTTCTTCGTAACTCGATTTTCCTGCGGTGAGCGCTACGCGCGCCTTACCTTTTGGTGAAATTTCGTCGTAAATACTCGTTAAGTAAGTACGCTCTCTCTCTCTCTCTCTCTCTCTCTCTCTCTCTCTCTCTCTCTCTCTCTCGGGATGGCGACGACTTCATCAGGGACAATGCAGTCTTCCTAACCATCAACCTCGTAGTTCATAACGTTAAGAGAGGGGTACCATCCCCTCCCTGCCCGGCCGCCGCTGCCACCACCACCCACTTTTTAACGCCAGCCTTCGTTATATGTGTCCCCTCCTCCCTCCCCCTCCCCCACATGTGTGGCACTTTGTTATGAGTGCACCCTTCGTTGAACTTGGGGACTCGGCATGTAGCCAGGACTCTCCCATAAAGGGAGGTTCGTTATATGAATTCCCTCGTTGTACTTGAAAGGCTTTTGTTCTGTGTGAGATCGTAATTGTTCTTCATAGCGTTCTTGTGCACAGAACTCTGTCATATGAAGGTGTTTGTAGTGTCGAGCGTCCTGTGTTACATAGAGAGCTCTGTTATAGATATACGTTTCTACTTCAAAGCTTCGTTGTAGAAGATCTCTTAATTCGAGCTTTGTTATAATGTGTAGAGTTATATCTAGAGCTTTGTTATAGTGTGTAGGGTTATACCTAGAGCTTTGTTATAATGTGTAAGTTTATGCATGGGACTTTGTTATACATGGATAGTGCCATACCCGGAGTGTTATTTATAATGTATAGTGTTATACCTGGAGCTTTGTTATACATGGAAAATGTTATACCTCGCATCCGTGCAACTGCCGGGACTACTGTACCCTCGTATATGCCCATCTTTACCCTAATAAACAGTGACTTCTCTTTCCACACACTCCTCAACCCACTCAGGACCTTGGACCTTTCACCACCCTATCGCATACTTCACCTCCCGTGGTTCCATCCGCTGCCATGTCCACTTCCAGGTATCTTAAATACTCCACTTTCCCCAAGTTCTCTCCGATCAAACACACGCCAACTAACATTTCTCTCTCCCCTGCTAAACTCAACAACCTTATCTTTAATCTCAGCTTTCTCCTTTCACACTCTCCCCCAAGCATAGAAACCAGCTTCATTCTCTCACTGGAATCTGCTACTAGAGCTTTGTCATCAGCAAACAGCAATTGACTTACCTTCAAGGCACCCCACCCCACCCCCACTAGGCTGCAGACTTACCCTTCTCTCTTAGACCCATGCATTCATCTCCCTAACTACCCTGTCCTTGAACAGATTGAATAGCCATGGTGATATAGCACACCCCTGCCACAGACCCACCTGCACGTGAAAACATTCGCCCTCCTTTCTTTCTACATACACACGCCTTACTTTCTCGATGAAAACTCCCCAATGCTTCGAATAACTTTCCTCCCGCACCATCCACAGAGCTTTCTCCAGATCCATGAATGCCATTTACGAGTCCTTCTGTTTCTCAGAGTCATTCTCTTAAAAATTTTCGACTTAAACTCTAGATCTACATATCCTTTGCCACTTTACCACCTTGTTCCTCCCCAGCCTGATGATCTGTGCATGCCATCATCCTCTCAGTCACCGCGCTCTCGTATAGCTTACCTGGTACACTCAACAAACTTATACTCTGTAATTCGAACATTCACTTTTGTCCCCATTGCCTTTTTGTAGTGGCGTTACAAAGGCATTCCGCCAATCCTTAGGCAACTCCTTTTCAACCGGTCATACAATAAAGATCCTGACCTACTAGTCAGCAGCGCCGTCACATCCTTTCTTGAGGAATTCATCTGCAAGCCCATCCACTCCGGCTGCCTTGCCACACTTCATCTAACGTAACACTTTTACCACATCCTTTCATTTCACCAAACCACTTATCGTTATTCACTCACTTGGCACACCTTCACGACCCAAACACCCGTCTCCTGCCACCCTGTCATGTAACACGCGATAGTTCCTCATAATACTTATTTGGTCTCCCCTTCACCTCTCCCTTGCCTGCTATTACCTCCCCATCTGTTCTCTTCACTGCTATTTCTATTTGTTCTCTTCTTAGCTTCATACTCTTCACCTCATTCCAAAACATTTTCTTATCATACTGAAGTTTGACGGTGCTTTCTCGCCCCAGCTTTTACTTGTCATTTTTTTTTTTTTTTTAACCCCAGCACCCTCCTGCTGACCTCTTGCCGTTTCCTATTATACATCTCCCAATCACTCTCCCTCCTTCATTGCAGATAAAGCCCATACGGGTCCCATTTTTTTTTTTCATTAACAACTTTACTTCCTTATCCCATACATCGGTGTATATGGAGATAGATAGATAGATTTGTTCACTATGTGTCTGTATCTGGATTTTTCACTTTGTATGCAAATTAAATTCCCAGTGGTCTTCTTTATTTACAGTTGTGTTAGTGATCTTCCTTATATACAGTTACGTTGCCCAGTGGTCTTCATTATATACAGTTGTATTTTCCATTGGTCTACATTATATACAGTTGTGTTGCTCATTGGTCTAAATTATATACAGTTGTGTTGCCCACTGGTCATCGTTATATACAGCTGTGTTACCTACCTGGCAAAGTTATACACAGGGACGGTTGTGTATGCTTGGTCCACAGCTATCTGCAGATCTTCACTATACGCGGTAGTTCCTTGAAGTTAGGTCTCCGTTATAAAGGTTTTATCCAGAATTGGTGTGTGTGTGTGTGTGTGTGTGTGTGTGTGTGACGAATATCCGTCTACATAAGCAGGTCATGCACGGTGATGGTGACCCTTCATGTGCCACAGTAACAACGAGATGGGTCAATGAGCTCAAACTTGGTCGATGCGTCCGTTAACGAGGCATCTGTGACCCAAGTCAAGAGCTTGATTATAGTGGCTCGGCGCATTAAGATCGATTACATTAAGGCCAAAGTTGGAATTTCATACGGAAGCGTTGTGACCATCATCCACGAACATTTGGTCGGCGCTAAGGTACCGGGAAGAAGGATTCCCCAGAAACCTCAGCGTACAGGATGGACACCAGAGGGTTACCTCAAGTGGCCAGCTGCTGGAAGTGTATGGAGCCAATCCAGCCATCTCCTTTTCCCCGTCTGATTACAGAGGATGAGACCAGGACCCACCGCGGGTACCTGGCGTCCAAGTTGGAATCCATACAATGAAAAGTTCCCCTCGACCGCTAAGAAGTTGCGAACACAAGCCCTCGACCAGCATGATCATAGCCTCATTTTTTCTGGAGATGTCAAAAGGGACTTTGTTCATGGACTGTATACCACGTAAGAGAATGACCCCAGGCGTCAGTTGTGCCGTTCGTGAGTCGACAAATGGCGTATTGCCATGAGGGAGAAACTGTGGCGAGTGTTAACCAAAGGTTTGCTCCTGCGCCTTGCGTTGTACTGGTCCGCAAGGCCAGCATTGCAACAGCTGTTGCTCGTCCCTCTGTATCAAGCGACTCGTTCACCCTCCTTGCAACCCAGACCTGATCGCCAGGTGTCGATTGTCAATGTTATAAGCTAAAGTCCCATCGGTGTGGACGCCTGGGCGGCGTTTTAAGGATGAGAACTTAACGCAGACAACTGGAACCTGGTATGGCCAACAGTTGGACTACTTTTGTAAGACTGGCACCACAAGCTTGTTGGGGAAATGGAGCAAGTGCAAGGAGGTCAGTGATCAGAGCTTTTTGACCACCTCCCTATACATACAGACTCTTGTTAGAACTGTATATTGTGCGAAACTTTCTCTCGGCTCTTGCAAGTTTCTTTCCGTTTTGAGTAGAATGACTCTATCCAAAAGATGAACTGCATCTACTTTTTCCCTTGTCAGGTTAACTCTTGGTACACGGAGTATATTATCAAAACGAAATGTTTGTTATCTTAGTTGTTGATGTGTCACCCGCCAGGACGGGCCAGCCCGTGCCCCCTGCCCAACCAGGATCCGCAGCTGTTGATGTCAGGTGTGTAACCAGGGGCGGGTCCAGTCCGGTCCGGACTCTTGACCCCGACCTGGAGTCACTCGGCCTCAGTCAGCTCCATTTCAAGACAGGTTGAGTTTCCCCCCAGTTACGTTGTCTTCACTCTGATCGTCTCCTGTGGCGTGATGGTGAACTGCTGAAGTCGTTTCCAGTCACATCATCATCAGTCAACTTATTCCTAGGCTGTAGTCAGAACCTGTCAAGAAGTCATTTTGTCTCTGAAGTGAGGTCAGGTCATGTTGCATCATTTCCAATTGGTCTGGTTGAATCATGTCGTCTTGTCTCAAAACTGGTGTCACGTCTTGTCATGTCCTCTTGCCCCAAAACCAGTTAAGATGCTCGTACTTATGTTGTCTTTAGTGCACCGAGCTAGACATGAGAAGTGATGATGTAGACACTGGTCACGGATCACTCGGGGGTTTAAGGAGCGGTAACAGATCACCCGTGAGTTCAGACATCATCCAAGCACCAGTCGCCCCACCATTACCTCCTGCAATGTGAGATCCCTATCCCCGAGTTGCAGTTCGGACGCTTAACCGCATCCAGCCCACACGAGTTCGTACAGACCGCTGCAAGAACAGCCCCGTCCCAGCCATTGTGAACATCATGTGCGTGGTTATACACTGTCTGTTTATCCCCCTACCACACTCCCACCATTTATATTACCCCCACCATCTGTGTGGTGTGGAGTTGCATATATTTACTGTCTTTAGCTGCAGTTGATTCAATAAGCAGTTTGTTATTACTATCATTAATACTATTATTATTTTTATTATTATTATTATTTTACTATTAATATTATTATCATTATTATTATCATTAATATTGCTATTATCAGTATTATTATTATTATTATTATTGTTATTATTATTATTATTATTATTATTATTATTATTATTATTATTATTATTGTAATTATTATTATTATTATTATTATTATTATTATTATTATTATCATCATCACTATTGTTATTATTATCATTATCATTATCAGAGAGGACAGGGGAAAAAAGAATACTACTCAAACGCGACTTTGGAGGGATGAGAGCAGAGGGTCTAACTATCCTCTCCTCGTGTATCACTTCTTTCCAAAAGTATAAACAGGTGACAGAGCAATGAGAGAATTTTTTCCCCTTTAAGAATGAATCGTCTGTTCCTGGCGTCACTTCACGAAGGCGGGACACAGTATAAAGTAACGATATTATATAACGTCATTCCCCCAAAAAACGCTACACGCGTCCTGCGTATTTCCTGACAGTGACTTGCCATTGTGGTAAAATCTCTCTCATGGCCAACATAATCCCACTGTCATTACCTCATGAAGCAGCCGACATTTACCGTGTGTGACCCTGTGTGACCTAGGTAAGGTCATTGGCCAGGTGCCGAGAAGGTATACAGCACTGGACTTCACAGCAGGAGGTCTGACTTCCGCCACTCAACGATTCTCTTAAATCCCCTCGGGGCCCAACTTAAGTGAACTTTGCGGCCACGCCAACACAATTAACACTGTCGGCGTGACCAACCTAAGCTGCCTCTTAGATACCCGTACATCATTTAGTCAAATCAGTCAGCCTACTGCCTTCCGGACATCGACATGCGCCAGCGTCAGGAAACATCCACCATATTACCCCTGACTCATCGGCAGGACTACCTTGGGACACCACCATCACCTGTTTCCTGAAGTAGCTTAAGCTGTAGGACCTACGAACCTGAAGCACAAAGCACAAGGTTTTGGCAACCTCCATCTAACGCAGGACCTGCGCAACGCATCCTTCCTTCTTCAGAAGCTCCACGAGACCCGGCATCCATGTGCACACACTACCCTAGTTCCACGAAAACCAAGCAAACTTCATTTGACCTCACCTAAACTCATTTTCCCTCCGTTCCTAATCCTACACCAGTTGCAGCAACTGGCTCAGCTATATCAGCATTGTATATATGCACTAAGGCTCTGTGTTGTTACACGCGCACACACACACACACACGAACATGAGACAACAATAAGCAGGACATATAACTTAGATATTCCATCGGAAGCCATCCAACATGGACATCCTTACCGGTGTGTGGATGTTGGCGTGGCTCCACACCGGCCATGGGTGTTGGCGTGGGCTTTACGCAGGGCGTAGAGATGGGTGTGGGGTTTAGCGTGGGCAGGTGGGCGTGGGTGCTGACGTAGGCTGGACACCGGGAGGGTAGGTGGGCGTGGGTGTTGACCTAGCTGCACAAAGGAAGGGAAGGTGGGCATGGGTGTGGGCGTGGATTCATAGGTGAGAGTGTGGGTGTGATACAAGTGTGAACAACGGTTTACGTGGGTACTGATGAGCATGTACGTCTTGCTGTGGGTTTAAGCGTTGGTCTGAGTGTGGATGCGATCGAAAACATTGCCATAGGCGTGTACGGATGTGCGTGAGCGTGGGCATTTGTGGGCATGGGCGTGGATGGGTGAGGGAATGGGCATGAGTGTGGACGTGACTGTGGGTCAGATCACGGAATTCATAAAACACGAGTGTTTGGATGTTGGTTTAGGCGTGAAGCGAGACGGGCGAAGGCGTGGCTGTATGACCGTGGGTGCAGGCGTGGGTGTAAACATGGGTATAGGGGGTGAGTAAGAGAATGAGATATGGTTATGACACTGGTTGAGTGAGGCGTGGGCGTCACTGCGGGCGTAGGTGACGCGTGCGATGGTGGGGTGGGCGTAGGTGGCGTGGGCTTAGGTGACGAGGCCGTAATTAGCGTGGGCGTACGTGAGTAGGGCGTAGGAAACGTAGGCGTAGATGGCGTGGGTGTAGGTGGCGTGGGCTTAAGTAGCGTGGGTTTAGGTCGCGTGGGCGTGGGTGGCGTGGGTGTATGTATCGTGGGCGTAGGTGACGAGGGCGTAAGTAGCGTGGGTGTAGGTAGCGTGGGCGTAGGTGAGGTGGGCGTGGAGCGTGTCTGAGTATCGGCTGGGTGGAGACCACACGCTGTACTAGACTAGCGTGGACCAGTTTTTGCTCGAGTGAAACATTAAATCTGCTTTTCCCAGTCTGTTGTTGGGCTAAAGAGAGAGAGAGAGAGAGAGAGAGAGAGAGAGAGAGAGAGAGAGAGAGAGAGAGAGAGAGAGAGCGGGAAGAGTGGTGTGGAGTGGGTGCAATGATCTTGGCAACACTGATATACTGTCTTGGCAACACTGACATGCTGTCTGAGCGTTACTGGTAGACTCTCTTTGGTAACACTGGCAGACTGTCTTGGTAACGGTTACGTAACACTGATAGACATTTATCATAACACCGATAGACCTCTGGTAACAGTTTCGTAACACTGATAGATTACACTGGTTACACTGACAGACTGTCTTGGGAACAGTGACTGACTGTCGTTGTAACATTGATAGACTGTTATGGTAACAGTATCTTCTTAGTAACACTGAAAGTGTCCCGGTAACGCTCTCTCTCTCTCTCTCTCTCTCTCTCTCTCTCTCGAGCCATGACTGCAGAGCCTCATCCACACGCTCTCCATGAAATCCTTACCCAGACACACATTATCCGCCTGGGTTAAGGGTTCACCAGCCTCTTTGGGAACCTCAGTTGTCGCATCTCTCGGGAGGTGAAGCCTTAGTGCCTGGTGATCTCGAAACACTGTGTCTGTCTGCACACTTAAATAATTATCTACACGGGTCTAGAAGACCAGGTATACATGTAAAATTCGCTAACGTGGACACTCTACATATACAAGTAAATCAAGTATCAACTGAGTCAGTAATGTTCACGTTCTGTAAGTGATTTGGAAAAGACAGTCGTCTTAACAAAGCTGACTGTTTACTAGAGATATGTTTCATATCTTTAGGGAACTGTCATGGATTCTATAACACCTTACTTATATTGTTGATATCCTTATATTTCTTTCGTCACAAGGTCTCCCTTCTCAAATCGCTTGTTGTTGCATCACCTTTTCAGTTAATGGTAACAGATGCCACAGGGGGTGGATCATTCACTGGTAATGCTCAAGCTTATGTGGCAGTTTGATTATGATTTCAAGAGTGGTCAATAAAACTACGCTTTTATGATGGGTGTTAATCCTGGAGGCACTGGTGTGGTGATGGACGATAGTCTGTCACGTCAAATGATATGGCCAATTCACACCATCTTAACCTCGGTGACACGAGACACGTCTCCCTCTCTCACTGTCGAGTGTGGCAGCTCAAAGCCAAACGTGTGGCTTGCAGACTGGTTGTCGTAGACGGCCTGCAGACGCAGGCAGATCGCTGTAGGAACCACAGATGGCGTGGCCGGGCTACCGTAGACGTGTGCTGGTGAAGGTGCAGCCGGCAGCTGTAAGCATAGCCGGTTGCAATAAGAGTAGCTGAGCAGATTCGAGGTGCACTGACAAAAAGAGGGCTGGTCGCCTCAGGTGGCGCCGGTAGGCTGTACCAAAGCTTAGCTCTTGGGTGAGCCCGAGGTGTGGGTCAAGGTAGAGAGATATGCCATCGCACGGTGTCCTTCCACGCAGAGTCTCGATCCTCAAGTTGCATTTCATATCCCGAAACCTGGTACTGATGGACCGATTCATTTTTAGAGGAACCCCATATGCAAGTCTCTCCTCAAACAGGTTGACTGCATTTTTCTCACGTTTTTTGAAGGTTGGCGCGTAATGTTAGAGCGGGTTCGTACGAAGCTTGTTGTGGGTGGATGAGGGGTTTTGAGACGACCTGTGAAGCAGCATATTACATGTAGATTTGTCGTCTTGAATGATGATGATACATGGAGTAACTAATCAAGTTTCGTTCGTTTTTCTTCTAATTCCTCCTCTTCCTCCTCCTCCTCTGCTGGCTGGTGTGTATTATACAAATACTTGCCTCGAATCGGTCGTACCAAATGCGTATTTAGTTTCAGTAGATCAGAAACGGATCATTGCATCACACAACCGACCAACATAATCTGGGGAAATGATCTTTGTTCTTAACTCGTGTGGTGAAGTCTGTCACTACCCACATCTACATGGCCTCTGCGCTACCCCTATCATCACACTGAATAATCTCATAAAAGAAACACACAAGGAAAAAGTTCCTCAGACGGGGACGAGGCATCAAGTCTAATATCTTCAGAGTTACGTGCAATTGTTGTGGGCTGTAAATCTTCCTCTCCTGCTGAAACATATGAGGCGGTGAGTGGGAGGGTGTGGCGAAGATGGTGGTGGTTGTCACCGACCTCGGCCATCACTGTCTATCATGCTCCCCAGTCCACTGCCTCCACCGCGCTAATGTCTGGGATCCGTACCAAGGACGACGCGTCGGCTCAGCGAGCCTGACGCCTCTGGCTTACGACAGCTCGGCAGCTACAACGCCCTCTCCTTTACGACGGCTCGCCAGCTACAGCTTCGTCACCAAAACGCACCCCCCTGGTCTATGGCGGCTCGGTGGCCGTACTTTCTCCCTGGCCTACGGTGGCTCAAGAGGTACAGCACCCCCTGGCCTACATCGATTCGGTGGCAACAACTCCCCTCTGGCCTACAGTGGCTCGGGGAGCACGGCGCCCTCTGGTATGCGTTGGCTCGGTAGCCGCCGCTCTCTCTCTCTCTCTCCCTCTCTCTCTCTCTCTCTCTCTTCCATAAACCTTGTTTAGCATTCACCCTACACATATAGATACAAAAAATATTATCCTTTGATGCTCGTGATGTTCTGATTACATTTCTGTTCACCGTTGTTGTCAGTAGTAACCTGTTGATGTCATCTCTTGCAGCAACACTACATGATGAAGTACGGGTACCTCCCAGCCTCCGACATGGAGACAGGGAACCTCCGTACCGAGGATCAGCTCAGGGAAGCCATCCGTGTTATGCAGGTCAGTAGCTCCCCCCTCTCATCCCCCCCTCTCTTCCTCATCCTGCTTGCGGTGACCTTTACACTACTCACCAGGGGGATGACCTGTGTCAGGGACAGCCTCATGTCATGGCATGGTGGTTCAAGGCATTTCCCGTGACGCATGTCATTCCTTGACAGCTTTAGTTTCTCATTGCAAATCTTAGATACGACTGAATCTGGTGGCTGGCTAGTCACACCAGCACAGGGTCTGCAGAAAATTTTTTGAGAACTGGAGGCAAGAGGAACAGCATTCACGCCTCGTATGTACAGACCAAGGAAGGCTTTCTCATCCACAGTTAGACGAGTAGGCGTGGCTCACTCATCCACAGTTAGACGAGTGGACGTGATTCAGTCATACACACTTAGACGAGTGGACGTGATTCAAGCATACACGGTTAGACGAGTGGAAGTGGGTCACTCATCCACAGTTAGACGAGTGGACGTGATTCAGTTATACACGGTTAGACAAGTGGACGTGATTCAAGCATACACGGTTAGACAAGTGGAAGTGGTTCACTCATCCACAGTTAGACGAGTGGACGTGATTCAGTCATCCACAGTTAGACGAGTGGACGTGATTCAGTCATACACAGTTAAACGAGTGGACGTGATTCGGTCATCCACAGTTAGACGAGTGGACGTGGCTCATTCTTCCACAGTTAGACGAGTGGACGTGATTCGGTCATCCACAGTTTGACGAGTCGACGTGATTCAGTCATTCACAGTTAGACGAGTAGACTTAGCTTTCTCATCCATAATTAGACGAGTGGACGTGGCTCACTCGTTCAGTGACAGCTGAGTGTGGTACGTTCAAGGGGTCTCGGAAGGATATGCTGTACATCTCATAATGTCTTAGGAATATAATACATTAATAAGTGTTTCTATGCTTACATATACAATTCAGGAACGTTAGCAAATGCCACGCTGATTGTGTAACAGTTTTCTCGAGGTTTAGCGAGAAGCAATTTCAATCTGCAAATAAAAGTTACTTTCAGAGAAGCTTGGGTTCATATTTGTTTACGATGTTTATATTCAGCGTAGCTCACAGATCATGCTTAACTATGATGGATGCACATTCATTATATGATTAGTGTGAGATGTATGAAATGAATATCATAATGGTAATACGACACGATTGGCTGGATGGAAGGAGTAGTCAGTTTTATTTAGACACCCCAAGTAAGATCTCATTTTCTCTGGTACTGTAAAGTTGCCCGTTTTCTTACATTAGTATGGATAACTATAAAAGATATTTTACCCATGAAGCCTACGCTCTTCTGTATTGCAGATATTATGTGAAGGCAAACAGAAGGACTCTTTAACTTAATTTGTCAATATCCTTAAGGGTAAAAGAATTATATATACTGATTTTAAGATACTGGTGTTGCTGCTTATTTGAGGTAAAAAAAAACTAGTTTTAAACGCGGTATTAAAAAATTCGGTTGTTTACATGGCACCTGTAATCATAAGTGTGATTGGCACATGGTATATATTTGAAGTATCCTTGGCAAGCACTCTGTCTTCAATTAGGTGCTGATATTGTACGATAAGTAATACTACATATTTCTGGTAATTTCTAACTGAACTGTATAGGTTAAATATTTTTGAAAGATTTTCGCACTTCGAACGATGTCAAAGTTTTTTAGTCTTTCCAAAATGAAGGCAAAAGTAAGAGGTCATAATCTCCCGGCAGCGGTTTGGTCACATTCCCATCACCGGGATACTGGATGAAGCCACCAAAGCACTGATGCAGAAGCCAAGGTGTTCCCTGCCAGACGTGCTCCCCTCGGACTTCGAGCCGCGCACCAAGAGGTTCGTGAAGCAAGGCAAGCGATGGGACTGGTACAACATCACCTGGGGGTAAGTACCTAATTCGATTACCCACGTCTTCATTTCGTACTAACATTAACCCCTAATTACGCCATTTACTGTGTGTGTGTGTGTGTGTGTGTGTGTGGAAATATATTACCCATACTGGGGTGGTCATTTACCCGGGTAAAAGATTACTCGTTGGTACTGCCATTTGTTACTAGAGATATGGAAAAACTGTCTTTCTTTTAAACATATGCCTGCTAATGAACGACATCTTGATTAAAGAAAAACTGGAGATACATCTTTTGACGTAGAACCGAGAATCTGCCTACATACTTGTCTTGTGCCCTGGGTGCTCATGTGATGATCGGTTGGTTATTCGGTCTGTAGGCCTATCAGCTATTGGGATCATTAGGATCGTCAACACCCAAGCTACACCCAACTACCGACAGATGTATAAACACCTTCTTCAGTTGTTAAGGATATCTGTAGGACCCTTGCACTCTTACTGTATACGTGGCCCATGTACTCACGTGAACCAAGTGAATTGTTCTACATTTCTTTGCTATATTCATGATTATCTTCTTCAAAACGAACATTTTCTTTTCATATTTCTCCTACACTTATACGCCTAATTACGCGAAACATTGTTTTTGTTATCTTTTCAGTTTAAGTTCTCATTTGATCTCTTCTGCGATTTCACTTATTTTTCATGAGTGCTCCACTCTTCCTTGCACCTTTTACATACTTAATTCTCTGCTTCTAATATATATATATATATATATATATATA
>JAYMFT010024236.1:0-16293 GCA_038088735.1 Panulirus argus
CAAAGCATGTTTCCATGGAAAAGGAAAAGTTTTGGTTTTTAAACAGAAACGGAAAAGACGGGCAAGCACAGGTGCAATATCACCAATGTTACTTCCTAGCTGCTGTTTAGTTTTAATAAAGTTCCTTCCTCTAAGTTGCTTCTCCTATTCTAAAATGTTCTTGGCTTCCTGGTCATGTGCAGTTACAACTGGCTGACTCTTTATGTTATAAGATGTAAGGAAGTTTACATTTGTATTTATGTGAAATATACATCAAACCTTTTGCTGATGCTTTCTACTCAAGTTCCTCTAGGGGTTTCGAATTTACAATCTTGTTGGCAGATGTTTCCTACTGGGTCAGATGACTATTTGTGAGGCACGGGAAGAGAGTTTTACACTCATATTGCCCCATCTCTTAAACTTGAATGTGTGTATCACATCTTTATGCCCTGTATACATGCAAACACACACACAAACACACACTCTAGTCTAAGCCAGGTACCCATTTATTGACCAGCCCTAAGATGAAGAACACTTGGGTTGGGCATAAGCTGACTGCTGTAGCCATAATTTGAAGTGACTTGAGTCTGACCATGCTGGTCAGTAATGCTAAACACTGCACTATGGAGGCATGTGGTGACTAGTTCCATTGGCTTACCTCTCTTCACCCTCTACATTTCTTGGTTGATAAGTTCACATCACTCAGCTCAATCATGGTGCTGGGTCATTCCCCTTACTCCCAGGCAAACCAACACCAGAATTAGTGTGTTTGTTGGTTTCACAGCTGTGTGATTTTTCAGTACTTGATATACAATATATCAGCAGTGATAGCACTCACTGTGTCCCCCAGTGCTGTTACATCACAACCAGTGATGCAGTGCATAAATCTTGTAAGTCTGTAAGCTCCATGAGACTATGAAGGGTAGAGTTCTGTAAACAACTTGATATACCCATGGTCATGAAGGAACCGTGCTTCAGACTACGTCAAATGTTATTTTGTTTCAGAGATAGAGTAGTAGGTAGGAACATAGGTAGAAATAGTCAGTAGGAACATTAGGTAGGAGCCTATGCAAACACTGCACTTAACTGGCCTTCTGCTAGTGGCCTGTAAAGGGAGAGGCTCTAAAGTATAAGAAGCAGCACTGGAGTTGATTAGTTATGGAGACTCTACTGCCATGGCCGCCCCCTTGAGGGAGTTCCAGAAGGGAACAAGTATTAGAAATATAGATAGATAAAGTGAAACATAGTGAAGGAGTGTATCACTTTTGCCCAAAAAATCATCTCTCCTTAATGTATTTTCAATTATCTAATGTTTAAGTATCCTGTTAATATCAGAAACTCCGCTCCGTTCCTGGGTTGCAGTCTCATAAATTTTACACCATTGTAGTCCTTTTTTCTACTTCCCCTCCCTCAGTCGATGGGGAGTGGGTAGGAGGACAGAGCAACAAATAGTTGGATTTTTTTTTTGTGTGTGTAAGTGTGTAAATACTCCTACACATTATGTTTGAAACACTGTTGTATATATCAAATAAATATATATTACATCAGTTCCAAATTCACCTTATGTTACGGATAATACATATGACAGTACAATACATAACCAAATCACCAACAAACAAGATTATTTAACAATGCCTGGAACAAACTTTACAGCACTATTAATGGCAAAAAATGAAGTTAACACTTAACACTCATTAATTGTTAATGCTCTAGTTTTATTTTCATCCTAATCAAACACCTTTGGTTTTCATCTATTTGGGTTCCTTGGTGAAGAATTTCTAGTCCTGCCCAGTAGAATTCAAAAGTGATTACTATCATATAGGTCTTACACAACTGACTACACAAAATCTACAAAAATTTCACTGGAACAAACCAAAAGGTCAGTACCAAAAAGTTTTCCAATTTTTGAATTTTGTTAAGTAGAGGCCACCATCATTAAAGCTACTAAAGTCAAATTTTGATAAAACAAGTCTTCAGTTAATATCCCTCTTGAATCCGTTTTTGCATTCTTTCCTTTAAAATGGGTGTGCACAATGAGGTCACCAAGCAGAAAAGAGCTTGATATTTCATTTTTTGTCTTTAAAAACAATTTGCATAGGTTCTTCTTGAGGGAGAAATAGGAGTAGATATCAATTTCTGATTTAAGATTTACTCCTAAAGCAGATAATATCTAATATATCAATGATACTGACTGCCGATTTCACAAGGTGTTTCCTTTGCATGCTCATAGAGTTGACATTTATAACAATAAATTTGGGTTGGGATGTACAATTTAACATTGCCTTCTCACCTGCCAATATTTAATTCATAAAGGATCTCAGGATTGATAAATTTTATAATCATGGTATCTGTATTTACTCTTTAACCATGAACTTTGCTGTTTACACTGGTAATAATTGTATTTAATTTTCTGAGGCATTCCATGTCTTCATTTTCTAGTATTCATGGAATTACATTTCTTACTTTGTCTTTCAGTATCTCCGTATTTTCTAACGTCTATTTATATTTTCTTATATTTCTTAGCACACTGCACTGTTGATGCTTTATCAATAAAAGTAAAATAGCCATGGTATGAGGTATTAAGAATTTTGGAGTGAGTTGTTTTCACTTGAAGATTATACAGTAGCTCAAAATTCCTCTCAAAATTGCTAAAATGTATAGAGCCAGGCTCTCTTACTCAGCTTTATTTCCTGAACTGGTTTCCTCAGGAGTACCATCGTTACCGGCTTCAAGTCCCATTTCAGTACCATGGTCATCATGGGTCACTTTTGCATCATTTTCAGGGATGGTTATACTCATGGTTCTATTTCATCCAGGGTTCGTTTTGACTGATACAATTTCACTCACTCTCGAAACTGAGAATCTATGGTAATTTAAAAATCTATCTTTATATTATTTATGTATTTATTATACTTGATCGCTGTTTCCAGCATCAGCGAGGTAGTGCCAGGAAACAGACGAAGAAAAACCCATCCCCCGCAAACACATATATATACATACATGCACACATATGCACCGTACATATACATATACATACATACATACATACACATATACATATTTAGGCTTGCTCGCCCCCATCCACTCCTGATGCTACCCCCTGCACCGGCGAGGTAGCGCCAGGAGACAGATGAAATGGCCACATTCGCTCACACTCAATCTCTAGCTGTCATGTGTAATGCACTGAAACCACAGCTCCCATACATAGATATATATATCTGATGCCCATTCCCTTTGTGAACTCCGTTAAGGGAGTGGCCAAAACTAGTCTCCATAACTGTTGAACTCCAGTGCCACTTCTTAGCCTTTTGTACCTCACCCTTACCAGGCTACTGACAGAGGGCAACTGTAGCCCAGTGCTTTCAGAAGCTCCTACATAATATTCCTACCAACTACTACTACCTAATATTGCTGCCTAGTGTTACAATCTACTACATTTACCTAATGCTCCAACCAACTATTTCTACCTAGAACTTCTGTCTAATGCCCTACCATTTTGCCAAAAGGCAGGGCTAGCGCAAAGTGCAGGAAAATCTTGAGTTGCGAGTAGAGTTGTGTAAGTTAAGTGTTATTTGTGACGAGGAGAGATTATATGTTTGTGGACAGAATACCGGCAGTCCACGTGTGGGTAAGGCAGAAAGAAAAGGCAGCTAACTGGGTCAAAGGAGTGCAACTTGACAAGCACCCAAGTGTTGGCTAACTTTGCAGTCATCACTAACCCTCTCAATACCCAGAAGGTAATGTACCTCCCTGGACGTTGGCTGCCTACCAACTACTACCTAATTTGAAAACAGCAACCAAAAATTACTCTCTGGTATCTTAACAGGTTATGAGGGTAACACTGGGATTATGTGAAAGTAGGTTGTAGTTGGTAGGCAAACATCGGCCAGAAAGGTATCCAGTTCTACCCACATGGGTATCAGGAGGGTTAGTGATGGCTGTATAGTAAGCCAGCACTTCAGTGGTTGTCAAGCCATACTCCTCTGAGCCAGGTAGCTGTCTTTTCTTTCTGCCTCACCCACACTTGGACTACTGGTATTCTGTCCAAACATACAATCTCTCGACATACATAACACTTGACAACATTCAACTCACTCAGCTTATTCTTTGTAACTCTAAATTTTTCTGTGGTGAGTGCTATGTGCTAGCTCTGTCTTTTGGCAAAAATTGTAGGAGCAATATATAGAATTAGTAGCTAGGAACATTCAGGTAAGTGCATTAGGTGGTACTAGAAGGGAGGAACATCAGATAGGAGCATTAGGTAGTAGCAGTCAATAGAAACATTAGGTAGGAACCTCTGCAAACAGTGTGTTAGAGTTGCCCTCTGCCAGTGGCCTTGTAAGGGCGAGGCACTAAAGGGTAAGAAGCAGTTATGGAGACTTTATTGCTGTGGCCATTGCCTTGAGGGAATTCCAGAAGGGAACTGGTGTCAGAGATATTGATGGATAGATAGTAAGTACTGTCATCTGGTTTTGTGAAAGCCAGTGATATAATTGCTTCTTGTATTGCTACTCATTTATTTCTTGTGCATTGCTGGGGTGCTGCAATGTAATTGCGAGGTCAAGTCAACTGCATATGAGACTGTGTTCTCATTGAAGTGTTGAGGGGCAAAGAAAGGTCATGCATGAAGACTAAAGAGTTAAAGAAAGAAAGGCATAAATGGGTTTTAGAAGGGCAGTCTTAGTGAATGACGAGCTTGCTGGCAAGCTATGAAATTGGCCAACTATTTCTATAAAGTATATTTTGAGTGAAGAGGGTATGTCATGCGATGATGTCAAATGCCAAGCTGATATCTGTTGCCATTTACAATTTGCAGGAGGGATGTTGTGGTTGATTGAAGCCATTCAAAAGTGTTGCATGGGGTTGGCAAGCAGTGTGGTAGTAGAATGTTTGGTCCTGAGGCTATGATATTTCAATCATTGTACATTAGTGTATTTAAAGCAGTGGTATGGGGCATCAGAAGGGAAGGGAGTTGGGGGTTTGGTTTGTTTCAAGACCAAACTCCCTACTACCACACTGCTTGCCAACCTCATACAACACTTTTGAATGGCTTCAATCAACCACAACCTGCCTCCTGCAAATTGTTAGTGGCAACAGATAACAGCTCCAGAAATCAGATATCTGGAATTACAAAGAATGAGCTGTGTAAGTTAAGTGTTGTCGTATGTTTGTAGACAGAATGCACAGTAGTCCACGTGTGGGTGAGGCAGAAAGAAAAGATAGCTACCTTGGTCAGAGGAGTGTAACTTTACAACCACTAAGTGCTAGCTCACTATGCAGCCGTCACTAACCCTCCTGATACCCAGGCAGATAGTACTGGTAATACAACTCCCTGGTCGTTGGCTGCCTACTAACTACTACCTGGTAATAGTGTTGGTTAAGTCTGGATTTGTTTTATGCTCTCTGCCAGTAATACTGGTTCAGTGTGTTTCTTGCTGTATAAAGCTTGTGACTGGTGTGATGTTTGGGTTATGTTAGCAGTTTTTTGATGGAGTCAAGCACTGTGCATCACTACATGTATTTATAGATGGCAATTGTTGCATATGCCTTGCAAAGGGATTTTGTCATAATGGGCAGATATTGGTGGGTGACCCTGTCTATGCTTCTGATACCTGTTCCCTTTGGAAACCCCTAAATGGGGTGGCCACAGCAAAACAGTCTCCATTTATATTTCACCTACCTATTTCAATGTGAAGTTGGGAATAATACTAGGGTATTAGCCTTCAGTTTTTCAGTTTGAATTAACTACCGTTCATGGATAGAAAGGCAACTTTTTAACTTCGACCTGTCCAGGGGTGTTTCAAGGTTATCCAGTTAATGATAAATACAAATTTAAACCATTTACAATTTACACAACCATAAAAAGGGAGAGATGTAACCAAAAGCTTTATCTAATGTTTATTGATCATCTCTTTTCACAAGAAATCCTAGTTTAGACAGATTGATAAGTTAAATGTTTTTAACTAAAACTGAGTATGTACAGAGATGCTTAGTGAAAGAAGTTTATTAAACAAAAATATAAAAAGTACTACACATGAGTTTCCTCTTGGATAAGCATATACACTGGGTGAGATAAATAAAAATCAGTAACTTTCTATAAAAGAAAAATGATTTTCTATAGTTACAGGTTATGAAGAGGATGTTTGGGTGTAGGCTTGTTCAGGAAAATCTGAACATAGATGAAATCTGCAAAAATGCAGCTATATTAATACTATATCTCAAGGACTTGCTGTATTTTCCATAGTTCCTTTTAAATTACAACACAAGTAGGCATTCTGGAATGATATGAAATTAAGTTTATTACACAATGGTTGCTACCATAATGTAAAGAGATGCACCAAAAGAAAGATATTACACCTCCTTATAAAACTCAGGTGAGGGATGTTAAAATGAAATGTGCATAAAATAAAAAATCTGAATTACTGTTCTGAATTTTATGAGATCACAGGCCTTCTAAGGTTGCACGAGTTGTAAATATATTACTTATATATATATATATATATATATATATATATATATATATATATATATATATTTATATCAATATGTATGATTTTTTTTTGTTTTATACACCAATTACACATGCTCACTAATGGTACTCCACTCAAAATGTTTCTAGTTATCCAGCAGTTGTGTAGATATTTGTGAACAAGACATGAATAATAGAATATGGAAGATACAATAACTCATATTCATTTTATCAACCTAACAATAAATGGATATACTCAAACTGGTTCCCAGAACAGGTGATTAACTAAAGCAGCCTTCAATAATATACATGTATATAAATAGAGAGATTCATCTGGGATCAGTCTGCCTTTATGTGGGATGCTGTTAGAATGGACTGCAATACTTTTTCATCCCTAACTTGAGGGGATAAAATCATAATGTTGCTGATTATCTTGAAGATCTGCATTCAGAGACATTTGTCATGTAGATTGTAAGTTTTGATATATAGTCAATGTCCCACATTGACTCAAAGTAACTCCTACAACTGTTTTCAATTTACAAAGTATCAACAAACTATGCCTGTCACAGTAAAACAATGGAAATACTGATGTTGAAGTTTGAGGCACATTACAAGGTCCATCTTATATCCACTGTGAACTGTCACATTCTTACCATAAGCAAATTAAATCTTCTTATCTAGAAGTCTTTTGGTCACAAGTATTTTACACTGAAGCACATTCACTAAAACCAAAATCTCCACTTTTAAATCATGAAAACCTTTTGTTTACTTTTGGAACATATATACTTTGTCTGTGCTTTGTGCAACTGAAGAAAAGACACCAGGGCTCACTGATCATGGGACCCATACTGATCCATAGTTTGTTCCACAGTTGTCAAGCTCTTAATGTATTCTGAGATATCTCCTTTAACTTCCTTTTCAGTACTGCAAATATCTTTTACAGCAGAATCAATGTATGTGTTGTCAAATCCAGCACGGGCAGCAATGGATTTAAACTGATCAACAAGGTCATTCATGTTGAAGTTGGCAGTGTCTGGAACTTGGATGGAAGCCAAAGGTCCTGCTGAGTTTGACCCATTTTCTGACGCAGGACTAGATGCCACTTTCCCTTCTGCCTGCCGCTCCATTTCAACTCTCTTCAATCCCCGCTCAATGTAATTCTGGAAGAACTGGGATGATTTTCTCAAGAAAGGTTCTATATCTGCTTCTGGATGCTTCTGCTTGAACTCATACAGCTGAATTAAACCCTGAGGAGAAGATATGATTATTCCAATATTTTATCCATTGTGAGAGAATGAGGCCTTTTCTTCATCTGTTCCTAGTACCTCACTAATGTGGGAAACGGCATATGGCAAATAAATATGAAAAAGAAAATGATCTACAGAATCCCATTGAAATCAGTGAACAATGACGGGTAACTGCTTTATTTTCTGTCAATTTCACCATTATTAATGCTCTTACCAGTTCTATGGGGAAGACCATGTACGTACATTCTGAAATCACTTGTATACATATTCAACCCACACCAAGTGCATCAAAGTTAAACATGAACTTCCACACTTATTAAAAACCTTCTTACTTATTTACTCTGAACACAAAGTTCATTTGTCAAGTGAGACCAGGTATTAATCTACACAAAATAAAAAGCTTTACTGTCTCAGATCTATCAATCTATATCTCTGATGCCTGTTCCAACTGGATCTCCCTCAAAGGGGCAGCCATGGCAATAATCTCCATAACTAAAGAACTCCAGAGCCACTTCTTAGCCTTTAGTGCCTCACTCTTAACAGGCCACCGGCAGAGGACAAGTCTAGTGCAGTGGAGAATAGAAGGACTAATTTGGCAAAAGAAAACATATAAGAAGTTCAAATCCAAAGAGAGTGTAAGGTCATAAGAAGGAACTGGACCATTACGAAACATATGTGACACACTAACTACTTATGACAAGAAAATGGCTACCATAATAAATTATTCTTTTAACTCTGTATTCACAATTGAAGAAACATCTCGAATGCTGCAACCAATGAAAATGTTTCAAGGATCTGATGAAGAAGAGTTGAAGGTTAGAGAAATAAAGAGCTCTGAAATACTTAAATGCCTGGAGCAACTAAATCCTAACAAATCCAACGGCCCAGATAACTTGGCTCCAAGATTTTTTGAAGGAGTCAGTAGGCAGCTGATATACCCTATATCAAAGATATTCAACAAATCTCTGTCGGTTGCTCAGGTGCCAACTGACTGGAAACTAGCAAATGTTACGCCTATATGTAAAAAGGGAGACAAAAAGAGTGCCTTGAACTACCTCCCAATTAACCTTACATCAGTGTTTGGTAAAATGATGAAAAAAATGATATGAGATAAAATTGTCCCTTTTGTAGAGGATCACAAAATCATATCAAACAACACGGTTTTCGCAATAGAAAATCCTGCCTGACAAATGTGCTAGAAGTCTTTAATGTTATTTATCAGAACTGGAATGAAAAAGTACCATCTGATGTAGTATATTTAGATTCCCAAAAGGCTTTCATTAAAGTACCTCACATGAAACTTTTATATAAACTCAAAACACACGGAACTGGTGAAGAACTCTGTATGTGGATCAGAAACTGGCTTACCAGAAGAAAGCAACATGTAGTATTAAATAGCGAAGCCTCAGATTGTCTATCTATTTATCTATATCTCTAAGGGGTGACCACGACAAAAGAGTCTCCATAAGTAGTTTTGCTTTTTAGCCTATGGTGCCTTACCCTTGAACAGGCCACTGGCAGAGGGCAACTCTAGCACAGTTTTTGCAGAGGCTCCAGTGACTGCTACTCCTTAATGCTCCTACCTAATGTTCCTACCAACAACTTTTACGTAATGTTTCTACCTAATGTTCCTGGCTAAATGTTCTTACACACTCCTACTTTGTACTGAGCATTCCAATTTGTCAAAAGCCATGGCTAGCACATAGTGCTCACCAGGGGAAAATAAGAGTAATGAAGAATGAGCTATTTAAGTGTTGTCAAGTGTTGTGCTTGACAAGGAAAGATTGTATGTTTGTGGACAGAATGCCAATAGTCTATGTGAGGGAGAGGTAGAAAGAAAAGACAGCTATCTGTGTCAGAGGAGTGCAAATAATGGAGATTTCAATATGTGGAGATGAGATAGTGTTGGGTGGATCATTAGTTGAGGGTGTGTGTGGCCTGTGATCATCCAGTCAGCCATCGCTCACTCACCTACTCAACTTTGTGAGCACTTAACAAATGAGCGATACCTACTCCATGTTTCTTGAAAATGGTGTCAAAAAACTGAGCGGGTACAAGTGAATCCCATCCTGTTTCTTGAAATTAGTGTCAAAATCGAAATGTTATGAGTGAGACTGTGCATTTTGGGTCCAAACAGAGTGGAGGATAAGTATGCATATACTCAAGGCATCCCTAGGAACAGGGGAGAAAAATTGGTAATTAGGTATGTCCTGTATGTTATAGTAAGCAACTCAGAGGGGTAGGAGTGAGTGGCTGAAAACTTTCCCCTCTGTTTTATAGCTTCCTAAAAAGCAGAAATGGGAGAGGAACAAGAGAGGATTTACCCTTGGAAGCTCAGTTCATAATGCCACTTATGAAAAGACAGGAGGAAAAAGAAAAGAAAAAAATAAGTACCTGTACATTCAGGAGGTTAAGATGTGTGCATCAAATAAAGAGAATTAAAGTGATGTGTATTGGGTCAGTATGATGAATCAGGTTATGTCAATAGTGTGTAGATAGCAGACCATGGCTTTGGTACATTATATATTACAGACAGAGACAGTAATGTGTTAATGAGGCCATCTTCATCTATCCTGGATGCTACCTCGTGAAGGTGAAAAACAATTTTGGAAAAAAAACTGTAATTGTTTGCTATTTCCTGTGTTTGTGATGGAGCACCAGGAACAGCGTCAATGGCAAACATCCTTTCTCTAATTGTCATGTAAAATGCAGTGAAACCAGATCGTTCTATCCCCAACCAAGGATTACATACCTTTCCTGGGTTTCCCCAACTGCATCCTGGATTAGATTTTGTATGGTGTATGTTTACATTTTTTCTCATCACTAAAGTAGTTTTGATTTATTTTTTCAGCTGAGCATAAGTTAGTGGGGGCTCCTCAACAAAGAGAGAACATGCGTATGGATTATGACAGTGGCTTGGATGATTGGGAAGATGATGATAAAGTATCCTCTCCTGGAAGTCAGGAGAGACAATCATGCTTACTAAAGTCAAGTAAGTTTTTACTTCAGTGAGCAGTGTACTATCATATCATCCTTATTCCAACAGTGTAGAAGTACTCCAGATATCAGGACTACATATTTTTTTTCAGTGTTTATATCTAACATTACTTTCTTATCAGTGCTCATCTAAGGACAAGTTGATGGTGAACTCTGTTCTCCCATTTTCTCCACTTCATTATGTTTTTTTAAGACAGGCATATTTTGATTGCTAATATGCAAGGTTACTAGAAGTTAAGGTATTGCCATAACAATAGTCAAGGGGATTAGGCAACAGGATAGATTTATATTTACATTGTAAGTACCTGCCATAAACTGACCCATTTCTTGCATTTTATGGTTACTATATAAGCTTTTTTGACTTTCTTTGTCTGTCCCTGGAGCTACCTTACTAATGCAGGAAATGGTGATTGATTATGAAAGAAAAGAGAGAAAAATTAATCAAAAGGATTTAAGCAAGTTGAAAATTTGAACCCCATCTCACCTCATCTTGGCTCAGAAAAGACTCTCTCTCTTAACAAAATTGTTTTTAATTATAGGTTAAAAGTGATTTTAGTGATGCTTGTAGTTTCATTGGAAACTTGAGCAGAAAATTGATATGTAAAAAGTCTACATTAGAATCTTAAACTAATTTCTTGCACAATCCATACAGGTGATCATGTACAAGCCTTGATGACCTGCCTCAATCTTGTGACTACCTTGTTGGAATATAAAGAGTTTGTATGGAAGCTGCAGCCATGGCAAAGACTCACTTGCATACTCAGAAAATTTTACTTGGCATGGATAAAGTTTGTATCAAATTTTTTTTACTAAATTTTTTTGAGTGAAATTATTGCTTAGCATCCCAGTTACGATATAATACTGTGGTCAGTCTCCTCTGTTGGCAACTGTACTTGAAATTTATATTTGTATGTTATATTTAAGGAGAAATGGTATGGACAGGAGTGAATGAAAATGATCAGGGAAGAGGGAAAGAAGGATGTACAACTTTGCTATTACCACAAGTATGGGAGGGTGTTACTGAACATAGATGGTATGGATCAAGAATAGTATGGGTGAAAGGAAATATTGGGATTGTGAAGTATGCTTGGGTATGTGTTTCTGTACCTGTGAATATGCAGACTGCGTGAGGTAAGGATGAAATGAAGGATTTTTTAAGAAATTTGAATGACTGTATGAATGGGTTTGATAAGGAGAGAATGGTGTTTGTAATGGGTGATATGAATGTGAAGATGGGATGTGATGAAATTTGTGAGATAGTTGGTAAATGGGGAGTGCCTGGAGTAAATGAGAATGGAAGTTATCATGTGGATGGCTGTGCTGGGGAGAGATTATTTCATCCAAACTCCTTTTTCAGCACAAGTTGATCCAAAGATATATGTGATTAGGAAATGATGAAGAGAAGAACAAAAGGGTTTGATTGCCTATTGTCAGTGGATGAAAGGCTGAGAAAGGTTGTGCTGGATGTGAGAGTTGTAAGAGGAGTCTTTGGAGATTCTGGTCATTATGCAATTCTTGTGGAAATGAGGATCAGGGAAAAGTGGGTCTATAGCATAAGTATTGGTAAGTGAGAAAATGAATCAGAAAGAATGTAAGGAGGAACATAATAGAAGGGTGACAAAGTTTAGATGATGGTACAGTAATGTAGGGATGCAGTCATGTATGAAAGAAGTGTTTAGAATGGTTAGAGAAAGACTGTTAAAGGTTTTAGAATTAGTAGATGTATACAAGATTGCAAGACATATGAATAAAAGGGCAGATGCATGTTGGATGGATGAGATTAGAAATGCTGTGGGAGTGCAGACAAAGATATTTGGTAAATTATTCGGAAAGAATGGACTAGTGGAAGTTCAGCTGAGGAGGAGGGAAAAATATAAGATATGTTAAGAGGCTGATAGAGAAAAGCAAAGAAAAGTAGATGAAGATTTTAAAAGAAAGCTGAGTGAAAGGTTTAGGGGAAATAAGAATGGAGGTGAAAAAGAAGAGTTGAAGGTAAGAGGAAGTGAAATGATGTAAAGCATATTTTGAGGAACTGATGGATGTGGGAGAAGGTGAGGCAGCAGCTGTTACTTGCATGGGTATGGAGGATGGAAGGAAAAGGGCATAAATGTAGGGGCAAGAGGGGAGATAAAAAGGATGAAAATGATGTTGGAGGTAGGTAAGGTACCTGGAGTTATGAGTTTATGGCTGAAGTATTGAAGTATGGAGGAAAAAGTGTGATAGGATGGATGCATTTGATATGTAATTTAGCATGGAAACAGAAGGTTGTGCCTGAGGATCAGATGAAAGTTATTATTGTTTCTTTATTTAAATGAAAAAATGCTAAGGATGTAAGTACACTAGGAAAAGTTTATGCAAGTGTTGATTGATAGTATGATGGAAATGACTAGGTGCAGAATAAATCAAGAGCAAGGGGGTTTTAAGAAAAGGTAGAAGATATGTGCATCAGATTCTTGCGGTGAGAATGACTATGGATAAGTATCTAGAGAAAGGTAAGAAGCTGTATGCAGCTTTATTGGAACTAGAGAAAGAGTATGACAGAGTTGAGTAGAATGCTTTGTGGGGTGTGTTAAGGATATATGGGGTATGGGGACATCTGTTGGATGGTGAAAAGCCTTCTGTAGAGGAGCAAATGCATGTGTAAGAGTGGAAGAGTTGTGTGAAAGTTTCAGTATACATGTGGGTGTGAGGCAGGGCTGTGTGATGTCACAGTGGCTTTTTAACATGTATATGGATGTTAGTGAATGCGGCCTTTCTTTGTCTGTTGCTGGCGGCTGCTGGAAACAGCATTAATTTATGAAAGAAAAAGAAAAAATATAGATAATAATAATTGAGATAAAAGCAAAACTAGAGAAAGGGGGGTGCAAAGATGTAATGTGATGGTGAGGTATGGTGGCTAATGACAAACGTGTTTGTGGGTGATACTGTGTTGTTTACAGAGAGTAAAGAGGTTGTAAGTTTGTTTTTTGATATTCAATTGAAGGAAAAGGTGAGCAAAGGTAAAGTGATGGTATTTGAAAGGAAACAGTGAAAGCATTGATTTTGCAAAGCCCTGTGGAGAGAGAGAGAAGAAAGTGTACTGTAAATGTGAAGAGAAAGGCTGGAAGAGGTGACAGAATTTAAGTATTTGGGAGTTGTCTTGGGTAATTTGGGTGATATGGAAGGAGAGATAACAGAGAGAGTAGTACAGGGTCAAAGAATCATGGGTCCCTTAACAGAACAATTGAAGATAGAAGTGTATATATGGAAGTGAAGAAAAGATTAAGGGACAACCTAGTCCTCCTGACCCTGACCTATGCAGTCAAGACATGAACACGGAATGAGTCGCATAGGTCAGGAATCCAGACCATGGAAATGAGCTATTTGAGACGAGCATGTGATATGACTAGATGGAATGAAGAAAGAAATGAGGGGGTGTATGAAAGATTTAGTATGGCAGGGAATGCAAAGGGAGTGAATTATTGAGTTGTAGAGTGGATGAAACGTCATACTTTGAGGTGGATAGGGCACGTGGAAAGAATGCAAAATCAGATGTTAGCATGGAGAGTGTATGATAGTACAATTAAAAGTGTTGATGTAAGAGTAAGATGACCTATGACATGGGGAAATAGAGTAGAAGAGTACTAGAAGGAGAGAGATGGTGGACGAATCCATGGAATGGTGTATGCAAGGGAGGCATGTAAGGACAGGGATAAGTGGAGACTTTTGCCATAGACAGACAGGCAGCTATATTTAGAGGAGGTCTCATTAGAAAGAAGATAAATGCTTATTGCTCTCCTCTGCTGATTTGTCCAACAAACACTGAGATATATAAGAGATATCTCTTAGATATTTAGGGGTTACGACATTCTGACTCAATGTATAACTGGTGAGGTAGTGCTGTCTTATTTACTAACATCAGTTTGTTATGTGTGGTCAGAAAGAATGTAACTTTCTTTCAAGATAACAGTTACCATCACCTTTTTATTTTAATCAGTGGCTTATGGTTAACTGTCATTTTTTTATATTTTCCAAACAGTAGTTCAGCCTAATTGTATTTCTTTTGCAAGAACTATACTGTACTTCTGGTAACATAAGTGTTCTCTGGAGTGCACTTTGGTGTTGTGAATTTTCCCTCACAATTTGATGATAACGATTATCAGTTTTTCACATATATATTTAGGTAAGGTTACACTGTACTAGGTTTGATAAGGTTAAGTCTGTCAGTAATAAAAATTTTATAATGAAAAATTGTATGTGGAAAAAATGATTCCTGTTCCATTAGAATAAATAGAAATGAAGCAAGAGTTGATTCTTTCATTAATCATATATTGATATTTTTTTTATTTATTCTATTTATTATACCTGATCACTGTTTTCTGCATCAGCGAGGTAGCACCAGGAAACAGACAAAGAAAGACCCATCCACTCATTTACACACACACATATACATACATGCACATATATGCACAATACATACATATACATACCATCATATACATATTTACATACACATACAAATGTACATATTCATACTTGCTTGCCTCCATCCATTCCTGACACCACTCCGCCCCACAGGAAATAGCATTGCCACCCCCTGCGTGAGTGAGGTGGCGCCAGGAAACAGACAAAAAAGGCCACATTCGCTCACACTAAGTCTCTAGCTGTCATTTGTAATGCACCAAAACCACAGCTCCCTGTCCACATCTAGGCCCCACACACCTTCCCATGGTGCACCCCAGATGTTTTACATGCCCTGGTTCAACCCATTGGCAGCACGTAGATCCCATTATACCTACACCGTTCCATTTCACTCTATTCCATGCACACCTTTCTCCCTCCTGCATGTTCAGGCCCTGAATGCTCAAAATCTCTGCTCAAAATCCCTTTCACTCCATCCTTCCACCTCCTATTTGGTCTTTCACTTTTCCTTGTTCCCTCCACCTCTGACACATATATCATCTTTGTCTACCTTTCCTTACTCATTTGTTCCATATGTCCAAACCATTTAAACACACCCTCTTCTGCTTTCTCAACCACACCCTTTTTATTACCACACATCTTTCTTACCCTTACAATACTTACTCGATCAAACCATCTCACACCACGTATTTTCCTTAAACATTTCATTTCCAACACATCCACCCTCCTCTGTATGATTCTGTCTATAGCCCAAGCCTAACAACCATATAATAATGTTGGAACTACTATTCCTCCAAACATACCTATTTTTGCTCTCCAATCTAACGTTCTCTCTTTCCACACATTTTTTATCATTCCTAGAACCTTCGCCCGCTCCCCTACCCTATGATTCACTTCTGTTTCCATGGTTCCATTCATTGCCAAGTCCATTCCCAGATATCTAAAACACCACTTCCTCCAATTTTTTCCCATTCAAACTCACATCCCAACTAACTTGTCCCTCAACTCTGCTGAACCTAATAACCATGCTCTTATTCACATTTACTCTCAACTTTCTCCTTTCACACACTTTTCCAGACTCAGTCACCAACTTCTGCAGTTTTTCACTCGAATCAACCACCATTGCTGTATCATCCGCGAACAACAACTGACTCACTTCCCAGGCTCTCTCATCCCCAACAGACTGCATACTCGCCCCTC
>JAYMFT010024247.1:0-16293 GCA_038088735.1 Panulirus argus
TCTATCTATCTATCTATCTGTCTGTCTGTCTGTCTATCTATCTATCTATCTATCTATCTATCTATCTATCTATCTATTGTAGCTGTTGATTAGAAGCGATGTACATGATCCTCAAGCATGTGTCCAAGGGTCGTAGTAATAAATCTTATCACATGACATGGTCCAAAGGTTGTCAACAGAGCTTTTATCTACAAGTCTTGAATACCAAAAGGCTACCCTCGAGGAGCATGTGCAGTTCGTAGTCGCAGTAATCCTCAGATCGAGGCCACAGGTCCTCCTCCACAGGTGCTATTTACAAATCATCGTCACAGGTCTTCCTCCACAGGTCCTATCCACAGATCACCACGGGTCCTAAACAGGTCCTTTTCACAAATCATCCACACAGGTTAGAGAGACGCAGAACAGGTCGTCGCTTGGGATAGTCACTTGTGTTTCAGAATCATAATATGCAGTTGATCATCACACCGTCGAATAGGACTTAAATGTTAAATACTAAACTTCAATGATCCTTCTTCAGTCATACTGCAGGCGGGACATCAGGCAGACCCACTATACCGTGATCCATTTTCTTTTCATGCTCTTTGCTTGAAAGACTAACGAGGAGTTCCTATAACTTGTGCAGATAAAAGGTTCAGCCATGGTTTAACATTGCTGAGAGAGATATGGTCCCCTTAAAAAAACGTCAGCAGGGGTCATCTTCCTCATTTTGATGCTTCCCGCCGTGAGATTTGGAACGTTCGTGGGTGATGGCCGTGAGGAGTACACCATGAAGACGAGAGAGTTGGCCTACGTGCATGACAGGGCCAGGTGGATAGTCCCATATAGCAAGGCCAGCCGGTCAGCGTTGTACGGAAAGGCCAAGAGACCCACGGTCGGCCACCGGGTTTTTGGCAAGGGTAGCAGACACAGCCGGCCAGCGTCCCGTATAATGGTTGATGGATGGTGTATAACGCTTCTCCGACTCTGCCAACTGCAGCTCCGCGCGTTGCTCTCTCTAGTACTTCCAGTCTGTGCAGACATCTGCCTGTACATCGTGCGCACAGACACCTTCACTGACAGTTGGCACTTCACTATATACCGACACCTGCCTGTACGTTGAACATACAGTCGCCGTCACTGACTTCTGGCACCCTGCTCTATGCTGACACTTGCCTGTACTCAGAGACGCCTTCAGACTACTGACTACAAGTCACTCACACGTAATCCAAAGGGTGTAAAAAAGCATTCGAGCTAAGCCAGAGTACGAGCACATGCAGATGCTACACAAGTACGCTTTTAACATGTACTAAACCAGACATAAATGAATCTTTGTGAGGTATATATAAACAGTAAAGAATTCCATTTGACATGCACTCACACATACGAAAACATGCACAAACCCTAAGGCACCCATACATACATATATATATATATATATATATAAATTCAAAAACACAAATGCTGTACGTGGACACATCCACACGAAATTGAGACAAATATAAACACAGAATCAAAAGACGGATATGAACAAAAATACAACAAAAAAGACATGAAATAAGGACATACACACAAACAAAATAAACATGAAAACGCATGTATTTGCGGACAAACACGCAAATCAACACAGGAATGGTTACATAAACAGACAAATGAATACAGAGCACACACACACACACACACGCGTACACACACACACACACACATACACACACGCATACACACACATACGCGTACACACACACACACACGTACACAGCGCTGGACATTCACTCCCCCGCCCCCGCCTGCAGCTTGGCAAGTTTCCGCTTTTGGTATAACCTTAACAAACGGTTCAGCCTCTTGCCTCGCTCGCTCCGGCCGAGCAGTCCAAAGCAGGGACGTACGCACAGCCTTGAACACGAAGTTCATATTGGATCTGCATACTTCAGGTGGGTTGGGCGAGGCAGGCGAGGGATTAGCACCGGCAGGGCAAACTGCGCCATATGAAATTCTCTCTCCATGTTAAGCTTAAGCGTCTTTAACCCGCGAGTCTTTATAACAGAAGGCTTCAGACACTGTCTTTTCGGCGTGTACTGCGATTTTCCCTTGTGCAGCTTAGCTGGTCAAACGAAGCTTTGGTGCACCAAGCTTTTGAATGCTGCAGCTCCCAGGTTGGGTGGTGTGCTGTTCAGGCTCAGCCGGTCGGGTGAATTCGTGGTGTACGTATTTTTTTTTTTCCTTCGCTACGTTCTAGGGGATGGACTTAGGGACTCAGCACAATCACGTGAAATAACGACTGACCTGATATCGAAAACTCTCTGATATCGAGGTTTATGGGTGCGTTAAAAAAAAAAAAAACGCTATAAGTGCGTAATTCAGGCGCATCTATTCAGATAACATGAATCACAGTTATCCTCGATACGACGTTACTGATAGGGAACTTATGAGATGGAGGATAGAGTTAAATGATGAAGGGAGAACGAGGTTAAAGCATGCCAAAGGAGGAAGAAGGCATAATAAGACACGAGAACAGATACAACAACAGCAGTAACATTGCCTGGATGGATGGATGGGAGGATGAGTTGCTGCAGTAACCTGAACTTACTTAGATCGTGTAACAGCGGGGCAGCAGCCTCCCAGCACCTGCTGATCCAGAATAAACAGGACGCTTGGCCCACGTGGTGTGTGTGCGTGGTGGTGATCGAGATATCCCGCAACCCACCCGGGGTATTGAGAGGAGTTAGCGATTCTTTAATTCTTGGATATGCTTCAGAAAAATGCGATTTGCTTCGTTCACTTAAAGAGAAAAATGAACATGACTGCAGTCTAGCCAAGGAACTGGAGGAAACATGACATTACATCACGCACGAGCAAAAGCAATCAGATCATAAAAGCCTAGCACGCCGGCATGCATGCATGCAACCTCCTCTATTCGGTCTCGTACACAGATCCCTGAATGTAAACAGGCAAGCACATTAAAACACGCACTCTATAAATCTCTGCCAGCATGTGGAGCAAGTAAAGGCCGGCAGAGCAGTGGATGATCTTCCTCGGTTTTACGATGAAGACCAGCGACCCATCTCGGGCGTTTTGGCAGACCTTTAGAAAACATGGTCAAGGTCCCGCTACGAACATTAGCATTCCTGCGCTCGTGGCCTTGAGGCCAGTGTGGGGACGGTGGGGGGAAGGAGTTGCTGGGGAGGAAGAAAGGAAAAGGAGAAGAGGAGGAAGAGGAGGTAGGAGAGATGGATGAATGTTAGAAAAAAGGGGAGACAGAGAAGTATGTATATGAGGTGGTGAAAGTAAAGGGAAGGGCAAGGAGAATACATGAGAAAACGGAAAAGAACGATGAGTGGGAAAATGAGGATTAGCTGCTCTGTGAGCAGCTAATCCTCCTGTTTGATTCATGTAAGATCTTGGATCATCTTATGCCTATGTCTAGAACATAGTTTACAAAGCTTCTCTTGTTCATCTTTCCTTATCTTGTTGCACTCAGTCCTTTATGTCGTATGCCTATCAAATGCTCGTTCCCTGTTGTGTCGTCTATATGTCCTCCGCAGTGCTTCCTTCAGATCTGCATGTTGATTTCCTTATTTAACAATACTGATGTATTTCCTAGCCTTCCCTCTTATACTTGCAAGTGCAGGTACCTACATCCTAACTCCTTCACTGTAGATTTCACAGAACCTTCCATAACAATGATCTGTATCATTGCTGTGGAACCCAATATCTAAGTATCTCAGTTTACATTCTAAAAGAATTTTTTTTTCTTTTTAGTTTTGCGAAGCTTCTACGATATCATCTCCTCCTAGATTCTGGTTTCCTGTCTAATCTTTTTGTGTCCTAATTATCCACATAATCGAATTCAAACATCACTTTTTCCAGTTGGTGACTCAAACCTTCCATTATCAATTTTCATGCTGGTGTGTAAAAAGCTATTACCCAGTAACGATGGCGTGTCAGCACCATTAATTCTAATGTGCTCAGTGATAAGCTGATACAGAGAATTAGAATTTTCCTTTATACACTCTTAGAGCTCGTGTCCCGATGGTTCTCTATATCCATGACAATCTCATATTTTTTCCCCAGTCTGTTCCTTTATAAATGAAATCCCTCATTACTGAGACTTCTCCATCTGTGAGGAGTGCATGTCTGGCAGCCTCTGCATGATCTTAATAGTTCCTTCACTGTTATCATTAAAAATTTGTTCTGGCTCATTAAGATTCTCCAGAAAATTGTAAATCATCATCACCTGCATGCATGACTTTTTTCTTTACGATAACTGCTCCCATTATGTACTCCAAGAGTGGACCATTTAACGGCATTTCCTAAAATTCATTGGTATCCCTTATTAAGAGAGCCAACACCTTCCACCTTTGTTTTCTCTTACCCTCCTTCCTATAACTCATACCCTTTGGACAGGTTAAGTGAGAGCTTATATATATATATATATATATATATATATATATATATATAGTAAGCTTTGTCTCCGCTCCTACAGCACCATCAGGTTTGTGGTCTCTGCTTCGGTTCTTGATCTCCAGCTCCTTTGCCTACACAATCGTGAACATTATATCAGTTTGGCATTCTCATAACGACATCTTTTAGATAATGGCGACGCTGTTCCAGTCTCTAGCGTCATTTGACACCGCCCTCATTTGTAACTTCTGATTGCATTCTCTCGTTCTTTTCTTGGCCTGTCAACTCCGATGAATACTCCACTGAATATTTCCTTGTTAGTAATAATCTTCCCCAGCATAAGATATGTTTTAAATACCTAAAAGGGTGATCATTACTGGTCTTTTCCTTGTGTCTGGAATATATCTCACTAAATCTCCTTAATTCTTTTATCTCATACATTGAATCTGTCTACAGCCTCAAAATTCTTTTATCTCATACATTGAATCTGTCTACAGCCTCTAATTATTAATCAGCATATAATTCCTTTTTACCGTTACCTCCTGGGCTGAAATATGCTCCTCTTATAGCCCAGAAGTTATCAATGTCTCCTGCTTCACTAACGATCTTCGTATTGGTGCGTCCCACATGTCATCTCTGTCCTGTAGTCAGCCACCGCCTCTTTTTTTTTTTTTTTTTTTTTTTTTTTTTTTTACGCCAGTATGTACTGATCCTGAATATTCTGTTCATACTACCACCTTCCGACCTCTCATCGACCATACCCTTTGATTTCCCGAATGTTGTTTCTAGAATCACCTTGTTTCCCCCTGTTTTGTTTTCTTTACCTCTATGTCCCTCTGGTTTTTCGTCAGTACCCTCTGGTTCTGGTCATCGGATCCAGAATTTGGTCCTCCTCCCTTCCTTCTATTTTTCAGTCTTTTCTGCTCTTCTTGTTCACGGATATTTCCTTTCGGTTGATCTCTCTCTCTCAGGGACATCCAGAGAAGACCCTTCTAACCTTTTTATATGTCCTTTTCCTCTGGATGTATTCTTCTTCCCATTGGACAGATTCCCTTACTGTATCCTTTCCAGTTGTTTTGACTTCGTTATCATGCCCTTCGATAATAGTTGTCAGTTCAATAATCTTTTTGTTCCACTAAAGGACACTAGGTGGTGTTATAGGGAGAGACTTTTACACTCGTGTTGCCCCGTCTCCTAACCTTTTATATAAGTGCCATTCCTTTATTCCTATGTATGTATACACAAACGCTCACACTCCAGCCTAAACCAGTTACCCCTTTATCAACGGCCCCGATGGGAGAGCGAACAACTGGCTTGGCTGTGGGCCGATTTACACGGCGGGTGGTGGTACCGTGCGTAAATCATGGTCAACGACGCTATCTACTGCACCATGGTTACCATGTGTGTGTGTGTGTGTAAATGTTTTCTTCTCACGAGTCATTCACCCATTAAGAGCAGAACCATTTTAATCATGGCCTTGTTAACGGTCTCCCGTCCTCCCATGGTGAGGGCAGCAGTAACGGCCACCATTCACTTCCTCAGCACAGTATTACCCCGAGGATCGCACACCAGAGAAGGTTATGTGCACAAAGAAAGGGGACAATGACCTTTCCGGACGAAAGGGTGGAATTTAGAATGTGTTATAAGGCTTTCCGGCATCACAGGTTGAACTGAGTGTGTTTAAGAAGATGCAGACTTCCTGAGCCGTTTGTTGTGTATCCTCTCTCTCTCTCTCTCTCTCTCTCTCTCTCTCTCTCTCTCTCTCCTCTCTCTCTCTCTCTCTCTCTCTCTCTCTCTCTCTCTCTCTCTAAGTCTTGTGTTAGTTTCCCACCACTAAACCAAAACATTCCACTACTACAAATTAGTGATAACACAAACTTAAGGTTTCCATACCTTGCTCGTGCTGACCATTCGAGTAATCTGACAAGGAGAAAGACATTCCGATAAGTATCATAGAACACATCTGGCCACTTAGGTGACAATACACAGCTAGACAAGTAAGGCCACTCGGCTATAACACACCTGCAGTTGAGAAGATTGCGTTCAGTTGCACAGATATTGCTAAACTTGCATTTGGAGTGTGACCCACAAGATACTGATTAATCCAAGACAGTAACGGTCTAGAGCAGCATTTCCCAAACGGGGGGAAATATCCCCCTGGGGGGGAAATTTTTGAAGCTATCAGGGGGGAAATAATTACACTGCCTACTAGCAATAAAAAATAAATATCCGATGGATTTTCTCATGTCTGAGAGAGAGAGAGAGAGAGAGAGAGAGAGAATACCAGTTGTAAATGGGCGGTGCCGTATCTACCAGGTTCGGTTCACGTTCAGACATAAATGAAATAAATTAGTAAATAGTCACAGTGTGTTTTGACTACTCTTTCCCTCGTACACATGAAGGGGGAAATCTGGATGGTTGAACTGGGTGCAGGGGGAAATGGCAGAAAAAGTTTGGGAACCACTGGTGTAGAGGAAGCCGACAGAGCATTTCAGTGACAGTTACTTCTGCATGGTGCCTCCAGTCCTGCAAAGGCGTTTCCAAGAAGAAAAAGTGGACCTTTGACTATCCGAATATACGATCTGCTATGGGCTTGGTACTTCCCGTTCTGGAACCTACAGACTTATTTTTCTTGGAATCAGAGGACGAACAGGATGAAGAACTTTGTGAAACGTGAGCCATCAACATCAAGAGATCCTGATTTCGCACCTAACTTGACGTCTGCTGTTTCTTGCTCGCCAGAAAGATTTCGCCCTCTTCTCCAAGTTAGCAGGTAACCTCGTCGCCTGTAACGATGAAGACGGTCTGACGGCAGCCCTCTATATCAATCATAACCCGAAAGAGTGGAGACTCTTAACAGACTCATCATAGTTGTGTCTAAAAGCTGTTCCGTTGCAACGTGTTGCCGTCAATTTCAGTTGGCCATGCGGTCCATATGAAGGAATCATCTAACAACATGAAGCATCTTTTGAAATGCATAAAGTACAAGAAATACCATTGGCAGCTTTGTGATTTGAAGGTTGCTGCTATCTTGCTTGGACTGCAGCAGGGCTACACGATTTTTTGTTGTTTCCTGTGTAAATGGGGCAAGTCGAACAAAGACTTTCCATTACAACAAGAGGGACTGGGCCTCCGCGACAGTCCCTGGAACCAGGAACGGAGACCGTACAACATCTACCACTGGTACAATTTAGCAAGATTTTGCTACCGCCTTTGCACGTCAAACTGGGCCTCTGAAGAACTTGATTAAAGCTATGGATAGAAATGGGCCAGCGTTTAAGCACCTCTGTGGGAAATTCTCATGGCTCTATGAAGTGAAAATCACGGAGGGTGTTTTCGTCGGTCCACAGATCCGCGAGCTCTTCAGAGACGAGCAGTTCGACCACATTCTCAGTGGTGACGAATATACAGAATGGAATGCTTTCCGGCTGGTTGCAACCAACTTTCTCAGAAACATCAAGGCTGACAACTACAAGGAACTTGTGGAAAACCTGTTGCTATCGTATTAGAAAATGGGCTGCACTATGTCTTTAAAGATACATTTTCTCCACTCTCAACTGCATTTTTCCGGCTAAGTGCGGCGCAGTGAGCGATGAGCAAGGCGAACGCGTCCATCCAAAATTTCGGCGATAGACAAACGGTAGTAGAGCAGGTGGCATTCAGCGATGTTAGCTGGACGGTAACCAGAGATGCTCTAGTACTTGTATGCAAGCGAAAGAAGACGTCGTGTTTAATCGAGGTAAGCTAGTGACCTTACAGACCCTGTGCCATTAATATAAAGTGTAGTACATGTAAAACGTAAGATAGTGATTTTTTCAAACCAATCGGGCATTTTCATGATCTTTATCGAGTTCAGCTTCCAAAAATTCAAAGTAGAAAACACAGTTCATCTCAGAAGCATAAAGTACGTCAAAATTTTTTAATAGTGTATTAAGTAAACCAACAGATAATGACTGAACAAGTAGGTGATATCAGAAGAATTGAATAGAATGAACAAATATATGAATGACGGGATAAATACGTGATGGCTGAACAAACGAATAACAAGAACACCAACAAAAGATTTAATGACTTGTTTGGCTGGTTGGTTAGTTATTTGGACTGTAGGCCTATCGGCTCCTAGGCATCATTACTAATTAAGGCCGTCAACAACATCATCCTATAACCTACCAGTCGAAATGATTTGAAAGGCATTCTTCAGGCGGTTCAAGGACTAAGAGACCATTAACGCTCTCACTATGGTCCTTGTTTCCTACAACATGCACTTTACCTTCATCCTAGGGTCCAACTCCTATAATTCTCTACATTCCAAACCCTTAATGGGAAACTGATAGGTATATTTTCTTTCAATGTATTCATCCAATCCATTTTTTCTTACTTTTCATTTTCAGCGTACAATTAATTAACTGGTTCATTAATTATTTTTTTCTTTATTCACCGCAGGTAAGGGTCGGAGACACACACGCGTACAGCTCTTGACTTTACTGCTAGTTAGTGCGCTAATGAGGTGTTCCTTGGCCCCAAGCTTGCTCGAAGTCCTTGAAACTCCCAATACTAATCCACCCTGGGTCCTTATAGCCCCCCAAAATTAATGAGTACAGCTTTATAATACCAGTACAAAAGATATCTACAAGGAGAGTGTTTGTTATATATCTGAATACTACATGGCTCACTCGTAATTAAGCTTCTTCTGTAGCTTATGGCCATGTAAGTAGTTTGAGGTGCTTTCCACAGTGCATCAACTTCTAGGCACCCCCCCCCCCGTACGTCTTCTGTACTGTGCTGGGCCACGATTCTGTATCTCTGACGTTTCTGTGTCTGTACTGTGGTACCTACCATACTAGGACATAATGAATGACGTCTGCAGGACCAGAAGTGTTGTCACACAGGTTCATCCTGACCCACTCCAACTATCCTGCTTTCCGCAGCCGACCCTGAAACATCGCGATGCGACCCTTGGGTATGATGGTCCAGCCTTTGAACCATCACACCCACAGGTCGCACAGTAGTGCTCAGGGGTCGGATCGTCATACTCAAAGGTTAACGAGCCAAAGGTAAAATCAAGAATGGCCGTATGTGTATATAGTAATCTTCGATTTAACCGACCCCGATATAATGGATTTCGGATTTAACGGACAGGAAATATAATAACACATAAATTATTAATGACTGAAAAAATTGCAAAATCTCAAACGCCGCACCATGCGCACTTCATATCACACTCGCTTTTGGTAGCATGGGGTATACTCGCTTTGGTGATGTGGTGGGGTGAGAGAAACACAGATTGTGTAGGAAACACTACACTGATTCTAACGTTTCGACAGAGTCCTGGTCACAGAATGAATACAGAAGAACAGGACTCCAGCTTATATACGTTTCGTCGTCGGCCTTCACCCCCCTGGGTGCCCGGTGTGACCTCCCGAATGGTTGCGCTCGGCGTTTGACCTTGCCGCCACTGCCATGTTACTCCTGGCCGCCCCTGCCGTGACTGACCTCAACATCTCCGTCAAGCTTGATCTCGCCGCCTCTGCCGCAGTAATTTGTCTCGCGGCCGCACTAGCAAAAGCACACAAAGCCCTTTCGGTGATTCCTGTTTTCTTTTGTCGCCATGTAAACCGTCTCAATCGTTTTTCTAACTTTTTTCGAACTGCACTTGCTTAGTATTTTCATCCCACTCCAAATCGACAGGCGCCCCTTTTCCTCCGCATGCACCACCAGTGAGTTAGAAGTTCTGTGCGCCCCTCTACCTCACTGGTGGTGCATACAGAAGAAAAAGGGCACCTGCCGAAGTGGAGTGGGATGAAAATACAAGGCAAGGGTAGTTCGAGAAAAGTGAAAAAAAAAAGATTGATACGGTTTACATGGCGACAAAAGAAAACACGAATTACCAGGAGGGCTCTGTGTGCCTTGCTAGAGCTATCACGGGACAGATCACAGCGGCAGAGGTCAGTCAGGGCAGAGGCGGCCAGGAGTAACATGGCAGAGACTGCAAGGTCAAACGCAGGGCGCAACCATTCGGGAGGTCACACCAGACACCCAGGGGGTGAAGACCGACGACGACGACACGTATATAAGCTGGAGTCCTGCTCTGTACTCATTCTGTGATTAAGACTCTGTCGCAACGTTAGAATCAGTATAGTGTTTCCCACCCAATCTGTGTTTCCCTCACCCAATCACATCACCAGATTGTCATGGAATATTCATATAGTCGCTTTGTTTCGGTCTCAGTCTGCCTCAAGTTAGCGTGCGGTCAGGTTGTGTACAAAGAATTGTGACTTTATTTACTATATAATTTTGCAATCCTTATAATTCAAAATGGCTTCAAGTGATAGAGTACTTAAAAGAAAGCATGTGAACTGTATATTGTATAAAAAATGGTTACATTCGATTTACTGGACTTTCGGCATTAACGGACACCCCTCACATATTATTCCGATAAATCAAGGGATATATATAGGTAGATAGACTAACAGTTCAATCTATCCCCCAGCCTAACAGTGCTACACTATCACCTCCAAGCGGCGTTTTCCTCCATTACCATCAACCCTCAACCAATATCCTGTTACTAACTCCCTCACCCCCTGCCTTCTCTGAGACGCATCTCTTGCTCTGTCCTTTAGTGATACCATCTTTAGCTACGTCTTCTGCAGCAGAGTCCACCCACCCCCTAGCACCCTTCCCCTTAATAGTATGCCATCATTACTTTTCTTGGTAGCTGCCCTACTTGCGTGTCCCGTGGCAGCCTTCTTAGTGGCCCAAGATGAAGGTCACTACACGTAAAACACAAAGGGTTATAATTCCGGCTCAGTCAACACGTCCCACAGGGCCAAGGGTCAAGGAAACCACGTGACTGGTATTACTGGTCCTTATATACTGGTGTGTATCAGGTACCTTGTACTGTCCTGTTCCTAACAACCAGCACTGACCATTACTATATACTAAATGAAAAGTTCTGCTTTCTCTAGGTATATTAGGTATATTAGTGGCAGTTGGGCAGTGACCCAGCACTTCAGCGGCTGTCAATTTTCACTCCTTGGGTCCAGGTTAGTTTTTTTCCCTCCTACACGTGGGCTGCTGGTATTAAGTTCACAAACATATACGCTTTCCACCTCACACATACCACTTGACAACACGTGACTCACGACTCATTCTTCGTAACTCTATATCATCCTGTGGTGAGCGTTACGCGCTAGCCCCGCCTTTTGGCAAAATTTCATCTTAAGTACTGGTAAGTATGTATTTCCTGTGTTGTGTATTCCTGGTAGTACCTTGTTTAGCAGTATCTCTGTACTAGTGTCTCCCTGGTAGTATCCCTTTACTAGTGTCCCCTTAGTAGTATCTCAAGTGGTAGAGTCTCTAAACTAGTGTCCCCCTGGTAATATCTCACCATTTACTATTTCCCGTAGTAGTACTGTAACTATTGGTATCTTCCCTGTTAATCTCCCTTCGAACTGTATCTACCCTGTAATATCTACCCCTAGTAATACCCTACCTAAATCTCCCGTCGTAGAATCTCCCTAATAGAATCTCCTATCACAGCTTCTCCCCAAGTAATCTCCCACCTAGCAGCATATTCCCTAGTAGTTCACCTTCACCAGGATCAAATCCACTCCCTAATCTCCCCAGTGCCATCAGGAAATAACAACAACGCTCCCCCCACCGTCTGACGTGGCCTTGTGATGCCTGGATAAGGAGGAACATGTGAAGGAGGGGGCGTGGGCGGAGCATTTTCCAGTGTGTGTATGTGTGTGTGTGTGTGAGCCACGCTCCGGGCACCCACAATCAGTGCTAACAACTCCCATTGTGTCCACCATTAGCGTTCCCTGTACTGAGCAGCGTTGCCAAGCACCCGCGCAAATAATCCTTCGGTTACCACATACCATTTTTTTACTTCTGTCTCTCGCAATCTTCCTCCCCTATTCCCGAATTAGGCGTCGGACGCGTCGCTTATCACTAATGATCAAACTACCGTCCACACGTTACTGCTGGACTATGTCTTTTGTACCCGCGAGGGACTTCTGTTGGCAAGTTTCTCACGTTCTAAACTAGTGCCCTCTACCGGCGTTATGTTGCAAGTAATGTTGATCAGCGGTAGATTGCCGGTCTGTCTATCTTAATATATTCCTATGGGTGTTATTGTCCCGGTCTTTGTGTACTGCTGCTCCCTACACGCCGCGGCCCCGCCCGCCCGCCCGCCGCAGCAGTACCGCTGGCTGGCTGATGCTGCTCTTGCCACCGCCCGTCTATCCTTACTGCTGATGTCTAGGTTTATCATCACAGTTCCCTCAGTCACGGGAGATTTACGAACATTATTTTAACTTTCTGTTGGCTTTAACCAGGATTAAGCCGGCGGTTTAGCATTCCGTTTCTTCCGGCTTATTGCAGCCGGTTTCTAAAATACCTTTGGTACCATCGTCCGTAACACTAGATCCAAATATCTTTTGTCTGTCGAAAAAGGAGAGAAGAGAGTTTCAATTACAGTACCCGAGGGGGGGGCAGAATGACCATCTCCCGTAACCTGCAGTACGCGGAAAAGGGGGTGGGGGTGGGGGTTACAGCAAGATCATTTTCTGTAACATATAGTACGAAGGAAGGGGAGGGGAACTGCAAGACATCTCCTGTAACCTACAGTACCCGGAGGGGGGGGACATCAGGACTTCGTGGGATACAAGAACCAGATTACCAAAGGACGTCTCATGGCGCGATCCTCCTCTTCGACCCGCAAAAGCTCTTGTGACATCAAAGTCTTTGACCTTCCCCACCAATCAGGTTGCTGCATCCGATGACGTCAAGCAGGCTGATCACTCAACAACAATCATGTGCGGCATCAGATGACGTCATGGAACGAGATCGCCACAGCACCAATCAAAAGCATGCATTAGTTGACGTCATGGAATCAGAGATCAGTGGTATACCACTTTTTGGCGCGACAGTACGACCCTTGGGCACGATGGTACGACTCTTAGAAGATGACGGCACGGATTAAGGGCCATCATTATTCAAGTGTCGTACCACCAATTTGTACTCGTATTGCGCCATCGTGCTCAAGAGCCGTACCGCCGTGCTCAAGGGTCGTACCATTGTAAATAAGATGCTCATTTAACAAGAAAATGCAGAAATCAGTTTAGTTCGAAATTTAGCTACACTCCCCAGATGATATGTTGAACCCTACAATACTGTACTGAGATAAGATGTAATGATTTACAATCCTATGCTGAAGAGGAGAAATGCTCTACAGTGCTGTACTGACAGGATGCACAGTTCACTATCATAATATTAAACAGGATACGCTAGTCGACAGTTCTGTATTGAACAGGATACACTGTTCTATGATACTGTTCTGAAAAGGATACACTGCCCTACAGTACTGTACTAAACACGATACACCGATCTATATTACCATGCTGAACAAGATACATTGTTGGACAATACTGTACTCAACAGGATACACTGCTCTACAGTACTGTATTGATCAGGATACACTGCTCTAGAGTAACGTGCTGAATAGAATACACTGTTGTACAGTGCTGTACTGAACAAGTTATACTGATCTGCAGTACTGTAATGAACAAGTTACACGGTTCTACAGTACTGTGCTGAACAAGTTACACTGCTCTAGAGTAAAGTAATGAACAAATCATAGTTCTACAGTACTGTAAAGAGCAAATTACACTGCTCTACAGTACAATAATGAACAAGTTACACTGCTTTACAGTATCGTGCTGAACAAGTTACACTGCGCTACAGTAACGTAATGAACAAATCATAGTTCTACAGTACTATAATGAACAAATTACACTGCTCTACAGTACAGTAATGAACAAGTTACACTGTTCTACAGTACTGTAATGAACAAGTTACACTGCTTAACAGTAAAATAATGAACAAAAATTGTTCTACAGCACTGTAATGAACAAGTTACACTGCTCTGCATTACTGTAATGAACAAGTTACACGGCTCTACGGTACTGTGGTGAACAAATTACACTGCTCTACAGTAAAGTAATGAGCAAATTATACTGTTCTATAGTACTGTAGTGAACAAGTTACACTGCTCTACAGTACCGTGCTGAACAAGTTACACTGCTCTACAGTAAAGTAATGAACAAATCATAGTTCTACAGTACTGTAATGAACAAATTACACTGCTCTACAGTACAGTAATGAACAAGTTACACTGCCCTACAGTACTGTAATGAACAAGTTACACTGCATTACAGTAAAGTAATGAACAAATTATATTGTTCTACAGCACTGTAATGAACAAGTTACACTGCTCTGCATTACTGTAATGAACATGTTACACGGCTCTACAGTACTGTAGTGAACAAATTACACTGCTCTACAGTAAAGTAATGTTCAAATTATACTGTTCTACAGTACAGTAATAAACAAGTTACACTGCTCTACAGTACTGTGCTGAATAAGTTACACTGCTCTACAGTACAGTAATGAACAAGTTACGCTTCTCTACAGTACTGTGCTGAACAAGTTACACTGCTCTACAGTGCTGGAGTGAACAAGTTGCACTTCTCTACAGCACTCTGCTGAACAAGTTACACTGCTCTACAGTACCGTAATGAACAAGTTACATTGCTCTACAGTATAGCAATGAACAAGTTGCATTGCTCTAGAGTACTGTGTTGAACAAGTTATACTGCTCAACAGTACTGTGCTGAACAAGTTACACTGCTTTACAATACAGTAATGAACAAGTTACACTGCACTACAGTACTGTAATGAACAAGTTACACTGCTTTACAGTATTGTGCTGAGCAAGTTACACTGCGCTACAGCATTGCGTTGAACAAGTTACGCTGCTCTACAGTACTATGCTGAACAAGTTACAAAGCTTTGCAGTACAGTAATGAACAAGATACACTACTCTACAGTATAGTAATGAACAAGTTACACTACTCGACAGTACTGTGCTGAACAAGTTACACTGCTCTACTCTACTGTAATGAACAAGTTACACTGCTCTACAGTAATGTAATGAACAAGTTACACTGCTCTATAGTCTGCGCTGAACAAGTTACACTGCTCTACAGTACAGTAATGAACAAGTTCCACTGCTCTACAGTATAGTAATAAACAAGTTACACTGCTCTACAGTACTCTAATGAACAAGTTACACTGCTCTACAGTACTGTGCTGAACAAGTGTCACTGTTCTACAGTATGGTGCTGAAAAAGTTCCACTGCTTTACAGTACAGTAATAAACAAGTTCCACTGCTCTACAGTACGGTAATGAACAAGTTACACTGCCCTACAGTACTGTGCTGAACAAGTTACGCTGTTCTACATTACGGTAATGAACAAGTTACACTACTCTACTCTACTGTAATGAACAATTTACACTGCTCTTCAGTACTGTGCTGAATAAGTTATACTGCTCTGCAGTACGGTAATGAACAAGTTACACTGCTTTACAGCACTGTGCTGAACATGTTACACTGCTCTCCAATACTGTACTGAACAAGTTACACTGCTCTACAGTACTGTGCTGAACAAGTTAGGCTATTCTACGGTACGGTAATGAACAAGTTACACTGCTCTACAGTCATGTGCTGAACAAGTTACACTGCTGTACAGTATAGTAATGAGCAGTTTACACTGTTCTACATTACTGTGTTGAACAAGTTACACTGCTCTACAGTACAGTGCTGAACAGGAAAGATCCATGACTTCGAGCTGTGTGGTATACCACTCACGGACCGTACCTCCCCTGTGAACGACCATTCCCTGGCCAACGGATAATTACAGTATCTATGTCCTGTTGTAAATTGTTCTGTTAAACGCAGCAATTTGGTGAGCAAATTGCCAATGATTATAGCTGCAGGTTAAAGGGGTTAATATTTCGCTGTTGATCTCTCTCTCTCTCTCTCTCTCTCTCTCTCTCTCTCTATATATATA
>JAYMFT010024258.1:0-16292 GCA_038088735.1 Panulirus argus
TTTTCCATACATATTCACCATTTCCCGCATTAGTGAGGTAGCGTCAAGAACAGAGGACTGAGCCTTAGAGGGGAAAATCCTCACTTGGCCCCCTTCTCTGTTCACTGTTCTTTTAGTGGGTGTTCTGGTTGGGTTATTGGAGTGGTATAGTGGTATAGCTGAGAGAGGGCCATGGAAACACGTTAAACAACAACAATGTTTTAAAGGTTAAGGTCCACGAAGTGAGATGGCACAGAACTGCTGGAGGTGCAGAATTATGGCAAAGGAGAGGTGGAGTAAGGTAAGATGAGTAAAATGAAACAGACTGGGCAGGGGTCATGTGATGCTGTATGTTTGTGGAGAGAATGCTGCAGTCCATGTGTTGGGTGAGGCAGAGTATAGTGACTAGAATAACAATCTCTGCAAAAGTATGATGTATTTACCATATTTTACAACATAAAGAAAAAAATGCATTACAAGATCCTTACCACACAAGTATACAGTCCAACATCTGCTGCTCTAACTTCTTGTATTTCCAATGTTCCATCCTGTCTTATACTAATTCGAGGACTTCCTTCTGAGTCAATGGCATTATTTTCATGAAACCACTGGACATGGACTAATACTGTTGGAGCATGGGACACCTTACATTGCAGAGTTGCTACTCGACCCAATATAACTCGTGTATCCACTGGAGGCTGCGATATCTGAGTTTTTACTGCAAAGCAAATTACCAGTACACATATGATTAGAGCAGAGTGAAACACAGGCTGATATAAAAATATCATATTCTACCTATTGTTGTGCCACCATCATTCCTGACTGAACTTGTATCTAACTGCCTGCTTGTGGTTATGTCACGAATCAAAAGACACCTTTGTCAAAATGGTATAATCAGAGTAAAATCTCTGAAAAACTCTTCACTCAAAAGGAGGTCACCCTTTTCCTGCTACAAATTGTAATGCAGCCTTGAAGCTGCAAGGTTCCCTGGGAAAGAGGTCCTTAGGTTACATAATAAGAGTAAAAAAAAAGTAATTCGTCCAACTATTTTGTCCCATGCCACTTTATTTAAACCACCCATCACCAATATCCTCCACTGCTCTTTTTTGCTTTCAATATATGATAACTTTAACCTCCACTTTATCATTACCATATGGCATATATTCAGGCATTTTCATTTGAAACTTATCACTTCTGGTTATCATCTTTGAAAGATTGTGGGGAGTCATATGCAGTTGCCCTTAACATATCTAAGGCTTTTGACACGGTGTGGCATGGGGATCTCATCTCTCAGCTCCCCTCTTTTGGCTTCCCTCCCTCCCTCACTTTGCCCCCATCATTAATTCATATTCACACATCTTCTCTTGTAAATCCATCTGCATCATGATGCAAACCTGACTTCATACCCTCCACCTCATCCCATTTAAAGGGCCCATTATCTATCAACCTTCTCTCACAGATGCAAAACAAGTCTAATTTACCCTTTCTACAAATGAGTACAACTTCCATTCTTTTACCTTCATCATTCATTCTTCTCAAATTCCATTTATTCATATGAACCTGCCCTCTATTAAAAAAATGGCTGTTTGTATGCCACTTTTGTCAAAGACAACTTACAGAATTTTAGAGGACCATGAGCTGGGATACCCAGCCCAAGCCCTATAAGCCAGCAAAGATGACAGACACACTCAACTCCATGATATAAACTTGCTCTTCTTGCTTATGATGCCATGGTGTTTAGAGATAAGAAAATTCATGACAACAGGAAGTTTTTACAATGGTACCAGGAATATGCGATTAAGCTTAACATAAGAAAGTCATTTTCACCTCCCACATAAGTTTATGGGTCATGTAGTTAGAGATAAAGGAATGAAACTTGACCAAAGAAATCAGAAAGTATTTTAAAGATATCAAAAAATGATAGGAAAGTGGAAGGATTAAAGGCATGGTCCTGTCCTAGTCTGTGCCTAAACTGTCCAGTGTGCTGCAACCCAATATAATTCTGACATATTACAGTGTTGACTGGAACTGGGATGACACACACAATATAGTAACTGGAAAGGTCAGGCGTTTGCTTACAGAAGTACCAGTGCTGACATTCTTGCTCAAGCATGAGCAATTAGACAGCCATAAAGTGAAACATTGGCAAAACTTACACAACTGCTGTTCCATCTCCACTCTTCATTCCTCACTTCAACTACACCTTATGATTTTCCAATTTTCAGATAAAAAGGGAACTAATGGTAGGGAGACAATAATGAGAGGAGAGTGATAAATGGCTATCAAAACCAGTTAAAACCAAAACATGTCTTATTTTGACAGAAGAAATACTCTGATGAATTACTGAATGATTGGGAAATATGGTAAGTTATAAAAGACATGTTAGGCTAGAAGGCTGTGCCCCCTAATCATACCCTTAACTACCACGTTACTCACTTTTGCATTTAAATCACCCATCATTAATACTAAATCACTTGCATCATAATTGCTGACACACTCACTAAGCTGTTCCTAAAACACTCACTTCTCTTCATTTTTTTTCTCATGACCAGATCCATAAGCACTAATAATCATCCATTACTTGTAATCCAATTTTAGTTTTATCCACATCAGTCTGGAGCAACTCCAGTTTTAGCTGTAGTGCTACCACTTCCTTGGCTCTCACTCATCTTCACCCTGAGACATTTCCAAACCATTCAAGATGCACTCCACCCAAGAGCAGGGAAATGGTAGGTTTTTGAAAAGAATGTACTCCTCTCCATCCATTTACAATAATAATACCTTCCCAAGCTGGCTCCTTGTTTGTGTTGTAAGCAAAACTATGCAGAGTCTGATAACATGTAACTGTGCTATAGTAAGACCCATAAATGTGACATTACTTACCATATGATAGGGCTTGCATTGTAAAGGTATGCAAAGGAAACCGCCATCACAGAGTATTATCTTATTCTTTCCTTAAAAGAAAATATAGCTCCTATGTTTATTATCCAGTCTTTAATAATCAAACATTCTTAAAATCTTTAATGATTGGTGCACTTAGTTATCAGGACAGAAATCTTCCTAAGACAAAATTGAAAAATTTCTTTCCTTCTAAGAACTCTATGTATTTCAAACATTTTCTAGATATTCCACTGAAGTTGACAATGGATGTATGTCAAAGGAAAATTATTTTCATCAAAATTTTTCAATACCCCTGAAAGTTTCTGGTCAATCTACAACACACAAAATCTTAGAGTCTAACCTTTATAAATGAGTCTATTAATCCTGTTATCTTTACCAAAACTGGTTGACAATGCCTACACCAAACAGTCTTCTTACCATGAAAAAAGTGACAGCAAGGAGAGGATGTGGCACTCCAAGAGCAAGGTATTGAGGAAAAAAAATGTGGATGAGTGGGCTATATGCCTGTACTAGCGCTGGTACCATGACGCACAAAGAGAAGATAAATAATAAACCATTCTGCTCGACAGTGAAAGACTGTTTACTGGATGTGGACGAAAAGATGCTCTCCTAACTTCATCCTCAGCAGTAATTTCTACTTCAAAAACTTTACTCTGTTCTCTTTTAGCCCTTAAAAGAAACCATCATACTTCGTTGGCAACCAGGCCTCACTTCCCCTTTTAATATTCTACCCATCTCCTGCAACCATAACCCTCTCTTGCTATCTTCCACTTGAACTTGTTTTCCTCCTTTTAAAATGCCTGATTACTCTGTGTAAAATTCCTGATTATGCTATTTTTGCAAACTTAATAAAATCTGTAATCAACATGCTTCATCTTCTTTTTACAGTAATATGTGATATTTTAAACAGCATCTCTTTAGTTCCTAAACTTTCTCTCTCTGGATACCTCTTCAACTGATTTTAATTTCATTCAATAAAGATATTACTGACACAGTGATGGGTGTGAAGGACGTCAATATCTGTTAAAGATATTTTCATAAAGTATGAAATTGAGAGCAGGTGTTGAGAAAAATACTATTTCACATAAAAAAGTTAGATCCATATAGTTTCAGCTGCAACATACTGAAAACAATCAAAATTATCAGCTACTAAACTAATCAGTTCAAGCCATTCACCTAAGATGGAAAGCCATGCATCTCCCGACACAGTTCCTGCTTCATTGGCACGAAGGCAGGTGTATTTTCCCTCATCCCGAGTGTTGACACCAGCTATCAGCAGGTCTCCTGTGCTAAGGATCTGATAGTGACCATTTTCCACCAGTTCCATATCATCTGTAAACAAATCTTATGTACAGTAGTCATTTGAACTCTTAACTATTTTCATGTCTCTCTCATATCACAGTCATATGTGCTTACTATGCATGGCTGGGCCTGATACTAGTATCTGTATCTGCATACATAAAACAAACAAATGGATATTTATCAAACTAATTCCTTTTTCCCTTATTGAAAAGAAGACCTTATATCATACCATCATATAACCAAGTAACATTGGGTTGAGGGGCGCCCCCTGCACGACAAGATATAGTAGCATCTTGGCCATCCAATATGGTCATGTTCTTTGGGGTTTCCATCATGAGGGGAGCAGATGCTGCAAGACACATATAAATATTACTTATTAATCACAAACAATACTAAAGTATAAAACATTACATGGAAGTTACAAAGCAACCTACATTAAGAAAAAACTTTCATATTTGCATTTCTGCCTTTTTGCTTTCTTTCTCATACTTTTCCCTCAGATGTTCATCATCAACATATGGAAAACATATACACATCCTCCACACTCTAATAAGCATAACAAACTGTGAATCGGCTTTCAATAAAGAAGATTAAAATATTCTTTAAAACACCTTTATGACAAATTAGGCTTCTATTATTTCAAAAGATGTACAGTATCAAGTCAAAAGCATGCAATGTCATAAATAAAATGAATCATCTGTCAATAGCATCAAAACTTCATGTTTCCATATAAAACAGGCACATGATCCCAATACAAGTTTCCAATGCTAATGAAAAACACAATTCAGCTTTTAGTTATTCACACCACTCTTATTATGTGACACCAAGTGCATTCCAGTCAAATACATATGATATTTAGTAATAAGTACTCAATAAAAAATTTTCTATATCAGCTCATCAAAATCTGGTTAGCAACTGTCAAGACAACATTATTTTCTTTAATCCATTCTGAAAACAACAGAAAGTGAGCTAAATGTTGAAGCTACAAGTTATATGAAGATATACATCTAAAATGCCAAACAAGACTTGCACCTCCATTCTGTCATCTCCAAACTCACAAGGATAAACAAATAACACAAAAAGAGAAGTCCTTTTAAAAAAGGAAAAAGAAAATCAAGAAGCCAACTTCTCATGCTAAAAAAAAATCTTATAGTACCTTATCTTCCTGCCCCAGGACCCTCTTTTAATGGGGCTCCCACAACACTCAGGAAGCGGGCCACATCCAACATGTAGGACCACAGCTCAAGTAATGAGGTGATGTTATGTGTCTGTCTTTTAGGGATGACTGCAGGATGTTTGTGAAGCTGCTAAGTGTCTTCAGTGTAGTGTTGGAGAGATAAGATGCATCCAGAAAGTATAACTTATCTATGTCTAGTAAATATAGTTTCAAACAAGCATAAGTTTAGTGAGGTGGTTTCAAAATGGGTTGGGTTGGGGTTAGTGCATGGCAAGTCATTACAGTGTAAATATATTTTGTCAGTCTTTTGTTTGTTAACGAAAGGGATCTGTATGTATAGGCTGCAAACATGACAAGTGGGGGTAAGCCTTTAATTTCTGCTTGGAGGATGGAGGTTAGTTATCTGGTGGTTTTGGTAGGAGGGGTCTAGCACTGTTGTAAAGAATTGGGTGTCAAGCCTTTTGAAGTGGGACTGCATTGAAATTATTTTTCTTTTGTTGTGCAGGTGCTTAATGGTTGTGATTCCAAAGCATCCAGTGAGTGTTCTGGGTGATCTGTTTAGTAATGTCTGTACAGTTGCAGGTGAAGCATACATAAGGGTGAAACAAATGAATTGCTTGTAGAGGATACCAATGGATTCTTCTCCTGACTAAAGTTGGTGTCCTAAATGTTCTGAGGGCATTTAGTTTCTTTATAGCCTTTGTGTTAATGTTTATGGTGTGGAGATGAATGTAATTTGTGTTTCATATGCAATATCCAGTGTGGGTGGAGATGTGTCGGGTGGAAGTGGCTGATCATTCAGAGTTATAGGAGGGTGCACATTGAATTCATGTTTGTCTCCAAGTTAGAGGGTGATGGTGGATTTCTGTGAGAAGAGACATTTTGCTTTGAGTGAGTCAATGTTCTTATCAAATAATGTGTGCTACATGTCCTTTGTTGCTTGTGTAGTGTTATGATGCTCTGGAGTAACTGTCCAGTCATTTGCATATAAGTGCTTTTTTACTCTGAGGTTTGCAGGGAGTGAAGGAAATCATGCAGAAAGAGACTAAAGATAGCTGGGAAAAGAAATGCTCCCTGGGAGACTTCACTGTAAAGCTTGAGGGTTTAAGAGCCAAGGCCTTTATGAATGACTCTGGCTTAGCATCCATCTATGAAGTTGGTTAACAAATCTTTGTCAATTTTGTGGAGGGTGATATCAAGTATCTTGTGTATGGGTTTGACAGGGGAAGGTGTTGAATGATTTGTGGATGTTTATTGCTACTAACGCTGTGGGGGAGGGTGACTGCGGTTACTTGAAACTATCCGGGATGTGTTGTATAATGTCTGAGCGCAGAGTGGTAGTGGAGTAAAAAGGTTTAAAGCCGTTATGTGGGTGAGAGTGGGATATCTTAGATGACTGTTGTGGATATTTTTCAATTAGTTTGGATATGGCAATAGCAGTGATAAGGTGCAGTAAGAAGAGGCAATGTTGCAGGGTTGGTGATTTTCAGGATGAGCACTATGCAAGCAAGCTTGGATCCAGATGTTTGGGATTTTTATTGTATAACCAGGAGTAGTTGAATATGTCTGCAAGTGTTTGTATTACTAAAGGACCAAGATGTTTGGGATTTTTATTGTACAACCGGGAGTAGTTGAATATGTCTGCAAGAGCTTGTATGCTAAAGGGCCAAAGTTCTTTTTGTAGCTGTTTGACGTGTTGTCAAGGCATGCTGCAGGAGAGTTTTCAAGGTTTTAATTGAGTTATCAATGTAAGATGGAGGAAAGACAGAAAAGACATACTGTCATGGATTCAAATCATTCTGCTGATGGGGATAGCTAGTTTGTCGATGATCTTTGAAAAGCATTTCATGGGTGTGTTTGTGTGTTTTGACAAGATAGTTACTGGTATGAGTTAAATTTGTTGTATAGTCTATACTGACAGAGACTGGTTTTCTCTGAAATAGTTCCTTATATGAGGTCTGCATATTGTGGAAAGGTTGGGCTATACTGCTTTCTATGACCTTGAGGTACATTTTTAAATGACTAAGTTGCTGATGTTGTTGAAATGTGAACAGGCATGGTCTATGAATGGAAATTTATCTATCTATGTATATTTCTTTACACTCATTCCCTCCAGAATATCCCATCAAGGGGGTTGGCCACAGCAAAAGACTCCACTTATCCTGGATCTTACATGCCTACCTCGCATACATCATTTCACACATTCTTCGCCCATTTCTGTCCTATCAGACCTCCTCCACTGTAATTCCCCATGTCACAGGTGGTCTTCCTCTCACATCAACCCCTTTAATTGAACAATCATACAATCTTTTTGTAAACTCCCCATCTTTCATTCTCCTTATAATATGGCCTTATCTACCTATCTAACAGAAAAACACTTAAATGCCTTTAAACAAGATTAGGAACATGAAACAGATACAGAGGGAACAGTGACCTACTTCAAAGTTAATAGGATCACAAATGCCACAACTTTGGTCCTGTGCTTGAATAGGGCCTCTAGCACTACAAAATGTGCACCAACTACATCTTATAATTTGGCCATATCTACCAATCTTACAGAAAAAGATTCACCTTCCTTTGAATTGGATTAGGAATACAGAGCATAAACATGCAACATGCAGCAGTTACAAAAGAGGAAGCAATAATCTACTTCAATGTTAATATGATCACAAATGCCACAATTTTGGAGTCAGGCACTTTAAGAGAGTAAGGATACATCTAAAACACCAACCCCGAAACTGCCAAAACCCTGCAGTTACTCCAACCCTGCAGCTCCAACAGCCCTACAGCTGCACCAACCCTGCACTTGCACCAACCCTGTAGTTGCACCAACCCCGAAGGTGCACCAACAATGCGGCTGCACTAACTCTGCAGCTTCAACAACCCTGCAGCTGCCCGAACTCTCCGCTGCACCAACATTGGAGCTGAACCAAACCTCCAGCTGCACCATTCCTACAGCTGCACCAGCCCTGGAGCTGCACCAGCCCTGAAGCTGCACCAACCCTGCATCGGCATCAACCTTGCAGTTGCACCAACTCTGCAGCTGCACTAGCCCTGGAGCTGGACCATCACTGCAGCTGAACCATTCCTGTAGCTACACCTGTAAGTCCGTCTCAATGACTGCTTCAGACCTTCGTTGATAGCATGGTCTTCTTAATGAAGGTCCGGCGGCCTTTACAGTTTTATTAGAAAACAGCTATGTACATTCAGGGTACACTGAGTGCAGGTTCTGGGTCCATCCATGCAGCGACACTCGTGGTATATATATGGGCTGTTCAGCTGACTCAGTCGTAACTGGTGCCCTCCAGCGAGCGGATCGGATACGCTGTGTCAGCTTGTTTAACTAGTCAACAACAGGTCAGGTCTACGAATTCAAACATCCTCAAGTTGACTCACTCGTAACCGGTGGCCACCTGCAAGAGGGCCGGGTACGCTATGTCAGCTTGCTTAAGTAGTCAACAACAGATCAGATATACGTGTTCAAACATCCTGGACAGAATATTACAAAGTGCAATTGGGGACTTCTCATGTGAGGCTGCTATCTGATACATGTTAACACATATTATTAGTGAAATGATAATTACAAATAACCAATGAAAAATTAATGGCATGCGTGTGAGTGTCTTACATCGCTCGGCCCCTACCTGGCTCAAGCTCCTGCGAGCCATGTTAAGATCTGACTTTATGTGGAATAGTACTAGATATGAGACTACAAAAGCAGCAGATTACAGTTACGGTCAAAAATTATCTTGTACATCATTTGAATATACTTGAGAGCAAGCGTAACACACTACACGAAAATTATAGTGATAATAATTGACATACAGTGTAAAGAGGGCTAAAAATTATACATATAGGCAGTAGCATAAAATTCCAATATATAGAATATGTAAATGACTAAAAAGAGAGAAAAAAGAATCCAAACAACCGATTGAATACACATTATTCTGAAACAGAATCTCTTCTTAGATAGGGAAGAGTTGCCCTAACAACTTTCTGAATATCCAATGTGGGTATAGGGTAATGCATAGTGAAGATCCTACGTTGTAAATGACAATATAAAATAAATACTATAAATAATAAAAGTAATGCAATGGACAATGAAATAACTGAAATACCAGAGACATGAGGTGTATACTCAAAAGGAATGAAAGACAAAATATCTATGGGTGAATCTAAATCATCTACAATTCTAGATGGGAGATGTTGAATCTTTACATCATCAATGAGAGAGAAATGAATATTCTGGAGGATGCATTCTATACTCGGGATTGTTCTATTAATCTGTCCCAAGTAATGATCGTGAGAGCCAAACAATGTGAAACTGGTACCAATAAGAGTACATTTTTGTCTAGCCTAACCTGACCTAGAACCAAAGAAGATTGGAGTTGGTGAGGTGGGCAATAAATAAGAACGTTTTGTGGCTTTGGGGAGAAAAGCACGTGGAAATAGCCCATACTCTCAATACAAGGTTCATTGATAACAATTTCCTTAAAAGAACAAGAAATTAGAACTCTTTCTTGAGTTCCAAACAGTAAGTCATACACGTAAGAACCTGGTTGTAGAATATTAAAAACTATATTGTTGGGGGGGCAAATCAAGTTGTCAAACAGTGGTTTATGACACAACGCTAATTCATCCAAGGAGGGGTATGCAATCAATGATGAATTCATATTACATAAGACAAAGTTCCGGTCATTAGTAAGAATGATAGTTTTCGTCAATGCTTTTGTATGATTAAAGGGGAATGGTATTACACTTGTAAGGTGGTATATGTCTGGGTCAATGAATGGAACATGGATAATGACCGCTCCGAGAACCACATCAACCGTTAGTAATGAGTAGTAACTGGCCACATGATGCAAGGGTAGGGCCGGTGGGGAACTGAATTGTGTCATCGCTTGGTGAATAACACGGGTCAGTTCCGCAAAAGGGAAAAAAGATGGTGTGACAACTTGGTTTACCAAATTATTAACATCCTCTAATAAGCCAGTGAAGTAATGTGCATAATAAGTAATGTGAGTATATAAACTTTCAACATATGTGGAAATGGTCAATATTGAAATCATTGTTTTAACAGATTTTGACAGTAGCTCTACCTGTTGTGTAAAGTTATTAATTGTTAACATGATGTCACTCAAATATTGGGAATGTTTCAACATCTTTGCCTCTGCTTTAAGATACTTGTTGTTAAGAAGTTGTTGAAATTCCAAAGACTGAACCTGATTCCTAACTAAATTAAGTTCTTCCTGAGTAACAGTACTGAACAGATATGAATGGAGGAGGGACCCTTCAGTACTAAGCAGACCTCTCTTACTACTCCTCCGATTGTTCATGTTTTGCCTGGCATTTGCATTCACTGGAGATTCAGTGTCTTGTATTATATCATACGGAATCACACAGGTACTATTCAGTTTCCAGGTCCACTGTCTTAACAAAGCTGGAGGAGGAGCAACAATAGAGTTACTGACCATTACACTTGTGTGAAACATGAGTAAGGTAGACCGTGAGCGAGGTACGGCTTCCACTAGTCTCACTAGATTATTGTAAGTGTAGGGTAGACCTTCCAGGCCCACCTTAATCGAGACTGTGTCCCTCACGAGACGGACCTCGCGGGGATCAGTGAGAAGGGCTCCTGGTAATGCCTTGGCATCATTACTTCGTGTACACCGTAAAGACATGAGAAGGAAGAACCTGGAAAATGACAGAAATAAGCAACTTCTTAAGGGCGAGGCCTTAATGAATACTGATGTTTTTTTTTTGACATGAGTGCAGTCGATTTGGATTCAGGGACAGACTGAATGGTGTTCGAAGTTTGGTGGGTGACATTGTTTGATGTCGAAGGTTGAGGAGTGTCGTCTGGTGTAGGATCGGGATTGTGTTCAGAATACTGCAAAACTTTCAAGTGATCCTCATGTTCCTCACGAATGTCCCCTGTATTAAGATGTCGAACCCTAAACCTGTCCCTTTAGATAAGCTAAAACCCTATAAGGACCAAAAAAAATTGGGTCCAACTTAGGAACCTCACCTTTGGACCATTACCAAGAGACCGGGAGTTACCTTTGATGATTTGGCTGACTTATTGGCCTGATCCGTGAAAGATGCAGTGGCTTCATCTAGACTTTCTTTGATCCGTTGATGAAATAGTTGAGTCGCGCGGTATCTTTCTGCAACAAATGATTTTTGAACCGCTGGCCGTGAAGGAGGTGGCGCTATTATGTCATAAGGCAACACATTATCAAACCCGTGCAAGGCGTGGAAGGGTGTGTCTCTAATTGACTTATGATACGCTGAGTTTAATGAACGCTGAACATCAGTTAGGTATTCATCCCATTCATCATGATCAAAATTAATGTTAGTGCGAAGAGACTGAAGGATTTTACGGTTTAACCTCTCCGCAAGTCCATTCGAGGCTGGATGGGGTGCCATTATATTACATTTGGTTATTTCATACACCTTACAGAGTTCTTCTAGTAAGGAGTTATTGAATTCTCCTCCATTATCTGTGACTAAAATCTTTGGCGCATTATGTCTGTCTAGAAAATGTTTTTTGAATGCTTTAGCGACCGTGGCTGCGTATTTATTTTGAACAGGAACTAATTCACAATACCTTGTAAAAGCATCAATAATTACTAAGATGTATATATAGCTTGCCATGGACCTAGGAAAACCTCCTATAATGCCCATATGACCCCTTTCCCATGGGTATTGAAGGTACAGGATATTTCAACACAGTTTGAAAAGTAGTGGGACTTCCCTAGTGTGTGTTACAGGTTTGGCAACCTGATATATGATCAGAATTGTTTTTTCTTCAATCTTGGCCAAAAATACCTCAAGCGAGTCTGCTTATAGCATCTATATGCGCTTGGGTGTGCAGCCTGAGGCGAATCATGTGCTAACTTTAAGAAATCCTCTACTAATGCTGTTGGAATGACTGTTTGTGTGACAACACGGGCGGATACTCCTAATCTCGCGTCCTTGCACAAGACTCCTTGTGCTAAATACAATTCCCTGACTGGAACAGCTGTCTTAACATCCAAGGAAGGTCGCCAACCTTCTAGGAATTCGATGACAGGCCCCCATAGTGGGTCATCCCGTTGATGGTGTTTTAACTGCTCTATATCAAAATTTACGGGGCTATTGTCTACAGTGACTGTTTCCACTCTGCGGGAAAGCGCGTCCGCAACTACATTTGATGAACCCGAAACAAAACGAAAATCTGGGTCAAAAGCCTGTATCGTTAGAAACCATCTCTGAAACTTTCCTGTTGGATCTTGTTGCTGAAAAATACCTAACAATGCTCTATGATCTGTTTAAATTGTGACAGGGTAGCCATATATATATTCCTTAAAATGATTGAGTGCCCATACTACTGCAAGGCCTTCTAACTCAGTTATGGAGTATTTCGATTCCGCCTTTGAACATGAACGACTAGCATGAGCTATGGGAAAGAGTCTACCCTTATTGGACTCCTGCATAAGTACAGCACCAAGACCCAGTTTACAAGCATCCGTTTGCAAAATAAAGGGTTTCTCAAAGTTGGGGAACTGAAGAATGGGCGCCTCGATCAAGTATCGCTTGAGCAAATTGAACGCATTGTCCTGCGCTGTAGTCCACTGGACTGTAACTCCCTGTTTCAAAAGTGAAGTGAGTGGGTTTGCAATCTTCGCGAAATTAGCGATAAATCTACGATGATCTCCTGCCAAACCAAGGAAGGGTTTGACCCTGTCAACCGTGGAAGGAACTGGCCAATCTACGATTGTCTTCACTTCAGCTGCATTGGGGTGAATACCTTTTTCATGGACGATGTGTCTTAAGTAATCAATCTTAGTCTGTAGAAAGGAGCACTTCGATAATTTGAGTTTTAAGTATGCATCTTTGAGTCGAAGAAATACTTGCTCAAGACTCTTGAAATGAGAAGGAATATCTGGAGACATGACAATTGTATCAAGATAAACTAATACTTCCTTGCCTATCATGTGACAAAAATGTTAATCATTAACCTTGAGAAGGTGATCGGGGATGAATGAAGACGGAACGGCATGCAAACGAATTGCCAGTGACCGTCTGGCGTACTGAACGCAGTCAGGGGCCGGCTGTCCTCCGACAGTGGGATCTGCCAAAACCCGTTCAGTAAATCCAAAGTGGAAAATATCTTATTCTTACCGAGGCTATGAAGAAGTTCCGATACTACTGGTAATGGAAAACCGTCCTTCATCGTGACCTTGTTGAGTTTCCTAAAATCTATGACTGGCCGAAAAGTTCCGTCCTTCTTGGGAACGAGCAAAAGCGGCGAATTCCATGGTGACCGCGATTCTTCTATAACATTGTCTTTCAACATATCCTGAACAAGCTTAGTTGTTAGCTCTCTGTGCGCATGAGGCAAACGATAGGCTGGGACGTAAATGGGGCGTGTTCCTTTCTCTAAGTTAATAATGTGAGCGTCCAAATGGGTTCTGCCGAGTGGTTCTCCTGATAAAGCAATGGTGAACCTATACTGATTAAGTAAGTCTGTTAGGTATTCAGTATGCTTGGTTAACCCTACCTTCGAAATCATGTTAAAAGTGATGGTAGGTAACTGACTCGAACCGTGCACTGTTGAGTCAGGGGTTGAAGTTCTAGGTGGTGGAGGGTTAAGTGGATCTGAGACTGGACGGATGTGAAACTCATGTAACTCCTTGTCTTGAATTCCGGACTTCAAAACAGAGAATTCCACAAGCTTTGTAACTCTACGGAGACGGACAGGAGTGGGTCTTGTATTGGCAATGTATATTATGACCTCTCTATCTGCGGTCTCATGAATAGAGGCAACCATCGATAATCCTTTGACAGTTAGTGATGAGGGTTCAGCAACTACTTTAAGTACCAAATTATGCTGAGGATGCCTAAGTCCGTGGTCTTGAATTCATGATCGTGAAAGTGAGAGAGGAACCTTCGTCAAGGTATCACCATGCAAGGTGATGTTTATTTTCAGTTTCCCTGGACAATGAGTGGGAAAGTAGAAAGGATGCATATTGGCAACCGTCGAGCAAGGTGAAGGAGCGGATGTATTAATGACACTGAATGAGAACTATTCTCTGATACTGGGAGGAAAGTATTGTCAACACAGATTACATTTTCATGATAAATAGGGTAAATCCTGTGTTGCGCCATGGAGTGACGTCCTATTAACAAGTTAGCAGGGAAAGTCACTCTACGAACAATGTAAGGGTTTATGGTAACAACTGAGTTGCCTATGCGAACATTCATTTGAATAGTGCCTCTGACATCGAGTTTCATTCGAGATACTCTAAAGGGACAGATAAAAATCTGTGCATCGAACAAGTTGAGCACGCATTAGTGGTCAAATAAAATCGTAATGGACGATATCTGCACCTGCGCCTGTGTCGAGGAAGATAGTGATAGGCTTATCTTGAAAAGAGCCAATTAAATCAAAACCTCTAGTGTGAGAAAATGACAAAGAGCAAATATGTCTGAAGAGCTCATTATGAGATGGGGTCCTGTCATGAGGGTAAGAATGTCATTGTTGATGATATGACGATGAACCTGTGTTGCATGAACTCTCTCGAGCTAAAGCACGGCATTCCACTGAATTGTGCATAGTGTTCCTGTGATAAGAGCACATTTGTGGTATGCATGCCCGTGATGGCGAACGGGGAACCGGTGGCCTGTTGTCCGTAGGGGAGGAGTTATGGCACAGTCGCCAGGATTGTGAAAACGGAGTTCGTGACACCGTGGGTGGCTGTCTGCGTTTGTTCGGTTTCCGGCGTAAGGACACACTCGATATATAGGGACACACATTTGCCTGATGTCCTGACTGGTGACAACAAAAGCACGTGTCCATTCTGGGCGCTGCCACCAATTGTAAGCCCGTCTCAAGGACTGCTTCCGATCTTCGTAGATGACTTGGTCTTCTTAATGAAGGTCCGGTGGCCTTTACAGTTTTATTAGAAATCAGCTATGTACAGTCTGGGTACAATGAGAGCAGGTTCTGGGCCTGCTCTAGGCAGTGACACCCTAGGTATATGTATGGGCTGTTCAGCTGACTCAGTCGTGAGCAGTGCTCTCTTGCGAGCGGTTGGATATGCTATGTCAGCTTGCTGAACTGGTCCACAACAGATCAGGTATGCCATCTTGCTTGAATATGCAACAACAGCTTGCTTTAACAGATCAGGTTTCACGTGTTAAACACATCCTGAGCCAGAAGATGACAAAGTGTCCTTGTGTGACCTCTAATGTGTTAACACATATTATTAGTGAGATAATAACTACAAATAACTAATGCAAAATTAATGGTATGCTTGTGTGTCTTATAACTTGTCTCCTTTAATTCATTATGAAATGCCATTGTGAGGTCTACTTCCCACACAAGTGACATGTTACAATATCATGGTCAGGACATACAAATTCACAACACAGCTTGCATTTTGCACTAGTTTTTCTGTCTTTATTCCTTAGGCACACTGAGCATCTTGAGATTTGAGAGTTACAAAGGCTTTCACTAAAAGAGACCAATAAGTTATGAAAAGTCACAAGGTGTGAATCTGTTTCAAGCACCCAAATGAAAAATATTGAACGCTTTAGCACTGTTGGGGTCAATATGACCCCATTATGCTTTGAACGTTCTAGCACTGGTTGGGACAATATGACCCCATTATGCATCCACAAGTTAAGTATATATAGGGTAGGGGGGACAACTGTTAGATGGTTTGAAAGCCTTTTATACCGGAACAAAGGCATGTAAAAGAGTGGAGTTGAGCGAAAGTTTCAGTATGCATGTAGGTGTGATGTCACTGTGGCTTTTTGATATGTGTGCATATGTGTGCATGTATGTATATATGTGTGTATGCGGGGGTATGGGTTTTTCTTCGTCTGTTTCCTAGCGCTACCTCGCTGACGCGGGAAACAGCGATCAAGTATAATAAATAAATAA
>JAYMFT010024268.1:0-49773 GCA_038088735.1 Panulirus argus
AGGACACACCGCAGGATACACACCTGCATGACCCGCACCCGATAGACACATCCACGCAGGATCCGCCCCCGCTAGACACATCCACGCAGGACCCGCCCCCGCTAGACACATCCACGCAGGACCCGCCCCCGCTAAGCACATCCACGCAGGACCCGACCCCGCTAAACACATCCACGCAGGATCCGCTCCCGCTAGATACATCCACGCAGGACCCGCCGCCGCTAAACACATCCACGCAGGAACCGCCCCCGCTAGATGCATCCACACAGGACCCGCCCCCGCTAGATACATCCACGCAGGACCCGCCCCCGCTAAACACATCCACGCACGATACACTTACGCTTAACACCTCCACGCAGGACACACTTGCGCTGGATACACTCACACAAGACTCGCTTCCGCTGGACACCTTCACGCCTACACTAGACACATCCACGCAGGACACACTCCTGCAGGATTCATCCACGCAGGACCCGCCGCCGCTGGACACATCCATGCAGGACCCTTCTCCGCTGGACACATCCACGCTTCTGCAGGACCCACCTACACGAGACAAATTGCCGCAAGAGAGGTCTGGAGAGCGCGAAACACAGATGGAGTTGGTACATGCGGAGGTGAGTGACCTACTTGCTGACATTACTCATATTCTCAGCTCCACCTCCATAACGCAGCAGCACTTGACCTTCAGTTGTGGTCACATTTCTAGTACTTCTTGAATCTTCTTCTACGGTTCCTTTTCAATAATTTACAACTAATGCAGTGAATAAAAATCTCTTAAATGCCTCTCTTCCAATAGCATGATGGCGTCAGGAACAAACGATCAATGGCTTCTTTTGCATAATTCCAATCTGCAGCTGTTTTCTTCTTCCTCTTAGGTAAAATACACAGTATTTATAAAAAACGTGTGCAACTCTAAAGATGTTAAAGTGGGAAAAGGATTTCGAAACACTCTTGTATGTATTGAATCATTATGGAGTGCGAGTGTGGATTGTTAAAGAGAATGAGTGTGTAGGTTGAGAGATTATGTTGTTTTGGAGTTAACGTGTTACAATAATTCCGATGAAAGGTGTTCCTTCCTGTGGCAGGAGCTGCTGGAGAAGTACGGGTACCTGGAGTGTGTGCCTCCTGGCAGTGAGAGCAACACACACCTTCACCGCCTCCTGCTATACCGAACTCAACGCTACATAGATACCCCGCGCTATGATCCACTGGACTTTAGACTGACAGATACGGACATGTACGAGCTAACTCCAGAACGGTATCAGTATAACACTGGCAGACACATTGAGGAAGTGCTTGGGGAGGAGCCAGTGCCCAAGGAGGACCTGGACGTGCCATCAGCGCGGCAGGACCTGCTAGCTGACCTTGACACCACTCAGCGGAGGAGCACACTGTCGGAGTGGCAGCCGCTGGCAGGGCAGGACACGCGACCCACTGTGGCTGTCTGGGACCCCGTCACCTCCCAGCTCCACCACCTCCCTGTCTGTACACAGACAGAGATACAAGAGGCTGTCAAGAAATTCCAGGTAAAATAAACTTAAACATTAAATACATAGTTTTCAGAATGTACAATGACTGTAAGAGAAATTATGTTTCAATAGCAAGGCAAGTGATATTGGTGGGGCACCAGAAGGTAACAAGTCATCCTTTTACGTTCTCAAACTTCCATTAAATCACTTGGATTATCTTGAACCACATCATACTGTGTTTTCCTCAAGCTGCTGTTGAAGAATATATTGAAACTTTTAAGTTTAGTCATGTGATTTAAGAGCTTGAGACACAAACAGCTCAATATAAATTACGAATATGAATGGGTTTATAAGTCAGTTTCTCTCTTAGGTTTAAAGAAACTTTTATGTATCTGTATGTGTGTTTGTACGTATGCATGAATGTCAAATGAAAGACAAACACATGACCCAGCGGCGCGGCACTAACCCAGGTCTCCCGGCGTGCCAGGCGGTGTATCACGTGGGTGTTGGTGGCGCTCTAGACCCCCCTACACTGGGGCTCCTCTCCAGCCCCCGGTGTGGGAACCCAGACACCATCATGGAGGAGCCCGGTACCGACCAGGCTCCGCAACACGACCTACAGCACCCAGCTAAGGACCAAAACCGACCTCGGCGGAGCGTTATCAACAGCAAGAGAAGTAAACATATAGAGACCTCAGGACAACCTGAAATCTCCAACCAAAATCATATAACCTATAGCGATCTTCAAGATCCTGTGGCCTCTATAATTAGTTCTGAACAAGCTAACGATGAGGAAAGTTTAATTAATACAGGAAGCGAACTAAAGGAGACGTTACTTGACCAGGAAGCATTTAAGACCTTCACAGAGGAGGGAGAAGCTGATAGATCTCGCCATCCTAGTCCCAAGCAGTACGTCGAATGGGAACCAGACTCTTCGGTAAATAACTTTATAACGTGAAGCATGATTGTACCGTAAATATGAGATAATAATGATTTCATTATGTAGCTCTTTTCTCTTAAGATTATCAGGGATTACATTACTGTGGCACTTAGGAACAGTTGTAGTAACAGCATGAGTAGTGGCGGGTGTGGTTAAAGTCATAACAACAGTATATTAATCGTAGCAGAGATGGTAGTATTAAGAATAATCTCAGAAGTAACAGTAGTAGTGAATTATAAGTGGTTGTGCTGCTACTATTACTATTACAACAGTTACAGAAGCAGCAGCAAGAGCTGTCCTTACCGTGAAGCAAAGTCGAAATGGTATATTTTATATCTGCAGGAGGCCCTCACACGCCGCCGTCGATGGGTGGAAGATTTGAGGACCAGGATTGATTCCGGGGAGGAGGACGCCCGTCTTGACTCCCTTAAATCCCACCTGGCGTCCCGCGAGATCCACCTAGGTGTTCCCCAGGGTCCTGACGACACCGAGGGGCATGATCGAGAAAAGAGATCCGTATACAACTATGACGGCCAGCGCCTCAGTGAGGTAAGATTTTCCCTGAGTGTGTGAGTGAATGTCTTGTTTTCATTACATATGAGTATACGTGGGACGGAAGCTTTATACTTACAGCATCATACTTATGGTACCCCATCTCTTAACCCCTTGTGTATTATGATAATTATTATTATTTATTTTATTTCTCTATATCGTTTTTTTGTCCATATACTTAATTTGTTCCATATGTTCACTGATGTGTTCATGGGGAGAGATTTTTGTATATCCATCCATAGTCCTTGTCAGGTCCATGGTGTGTCCAGTGGGTGAATACTGCCTCCGTTTCGAAGACCATGTGGTTGGTTATATCAACAAAACTGTTTAGAGACATGGTTGGAGATTTAAGGTCTCTCCGTTCATGAGCTGGAGGTCAGCCGCAGACAAGGCCCTTCTCTGAGAAATCATTTCCAGAGGTTAGGAATAACAGTTGTCTTAACACAAGACCCTGATGAACTCCACTTGTTACTCTTAACCAAACTGAAGAGGCATCCCCGAGAGGTACCCCTGACACGCATCCTCTGCTCACGCCCTCCCACTTCTGGAACCTCTCGTTAAAAGCAGTCTAGGGTTCTTAATCAGTCTCTTGTGTGGGACATCACTGGATATAGCTTAACAGTCAAAATATCCACAACACAACCAAACATTTATCTCTAGTGAGATGGTCGTCTCTCATCTGAACAGTGTCAGTACCCTATCATATCTAGTAACATCAAGCCTAGGAGGATTCTTGATGAAACAGGCGTGCACAAGTGGTTTAAAGCAATATTCCCATCTTTCGTAAAGATAAGATGAACGTCTGCTCTCCTCCACATAAGTCTTTCCCAGAACGAGACTGTAAACAATAAGTCAAGTGGCTTGTCTAGGGTTTCTCCACACGACTTAAGTACATATGGCCACATACTATTTAGGTTATGGGTCATGTATGGGTCCAACTCTTCCATAATCCTTACTTATCCTGTAGGATTGTTTCACCACCTGCCAGTCTCATGTGTGCATATAAGATAAATACACTTAGCGTTCGGCTCCTCACACGTTCCTTCCTTGTCAACGACTTCCTCATCCGAGTTCGTTACACTAGGGAACTTTTCGTGTGACTAAGTCTTCGCTTCTCACAGACGCAGAGGACAGTCTCGATGGTCCTCAGGTCTGCCTCTCAGTTTTGCTGATTTATTTTGTGTCTCGCTGCCATTATATATTGTCTTCCTCGGCCCATTGGACACCGCTTGGCTAGTGTCTCCTGTGTTTTCTCTATAATATAATATATATGTATTTGCCGTTGTTTCCTGACATCTGTTGTTGGATTATTACATGTTACCTGAACGCCCGCCATACTCTCTCCCCACCACTGACCCTTGGCGTTGAGCGTCTTAGTTAAAAAAAAAAAAAATTGCTCACCTCGACATACATACATCCTCCTCTTTTACATTTTTGTTTTTTCTGGTCGACTTTTCCCGTGGTGCCCACTCGCTGGGCGAGCAGTCCTGCTCAAGCAGTGCATCTCGGTCAGTTATTCCAAGTGGAACTCCACCACTGAGGTCTTATACTACCAACTACTATTCGCAAACACCATCCTGAGGAGTAATGAGGATCTACACTTGCGCCTCCCGTGTCCTCTGCCATACGCTCTCGTACTTTGAAATAACATTGACGTTTTGCATCTCCATGTATGTCCTAGTCTGTGTGGGTCCCACCTTGACTGATCATCTTTCCATAAAGCTGATGTGAGTGAGGACATTTCCATCAAAGCTTAGCTTCTGCGGCATGGCGACTTGTCTTTTCCGCCGTCCTCAAACGTCTTTCAAGTATTAATCATAAAAGAAACGTTAAGACGGTGTCAGTCATGACCTTTCCAGAATGCGTTGCCCTGAGGGCCTGCTGGCCTGCCAACAAACCGACTCCTCCTGGTGACAATGGTGTCCTGTGTCTGCTCTCTCCTCCCTTACCTCTGTACACGTGCTGCATCCTCACCTGCCATGTCTGTGTATACACTGTATTTTGCTGTCGGTAAATATTGATAACACGTACAATTACCGGTAATGATGATCATCAGTGCTCTATATAGATACTGTTTGTGTAACAGATAGATAGTTGTTGTCATTAGTTGTAATTAGTGTTGAATATTATTGCTATAAGTAGAACTGATAGTAACAGTAGTGTTATAAGCAGTAGCAGTAGTAATGGTGGTAGTAGTAGTAGTAGTAGTAATGGTGGTAGTATTAGTGGTAGTGGTGGTGGTAGAGGGTAGAGGTTTGGTATGAGTTAGGCGCCTAACAACAAGGACGTAAGCCGTGGTGTCCAGCCAGGTCACTGCAGTTCAGGTTGGCCCTGTGAACTCTCGGGCGGCCAACACCCGTGTTTCACTGCCTCGCCTCCTCCTGTGGGAGGTTGTTTGTGTGAGTGTGTGTGTGTGTGTGTGTGTGTGTGTGTGTGTGTGTGTACCGTCAGTGTATAGTGGTTCCGCTGGCGTACCCACAACACCTGTGCGAGTGTACCTGTCCTCAGAAATGACAGCTGGCCTCCCACAGCTGGTGTCCCCCCCCCGTAGTAATATGACCCACCTGGCCTGCCACAGCCGGTGGTGAAGTGGCGGCTGGTGACGGCGGGGTACAGTTCCCAGCTGGGTGTTGGGGCGCAGCGGGCGGCCCTGGCTCTGGCTTTCAGGATGTGGTCTGAGGTCATACCGCCCATCTTTCTGGAGGAGCGAGACCCCGCCCTAGACTTCGTGGCCATCAGCGTCGGCTTCGGCAAGAGTAAGTACCTCCTCGCTCCGTTTTCTAGCACGATACCCTCTATTTCAGCAAGAGAGCCCTTGCTTAGTTTTCTGTCTTAAATGTGATATTACCCTCTACCCATTTCCTGTACGCGGAGGGAGCTGTGCACTCTCTGGGCTCCATTTTTTGAACTTTCTACAACTCTTTGAGCTACATTATACCGGCCATGTTTACATTTTCTTTACTTGATTTATTCAGCCACGGGTCTCACATCACAGAAGTTCTTCTTTACATATTTTTAACGTTTTCTTGCTTAATTCCTTGTAGTAGTATCCTGTTGCTCTTTTTTAGCATCTTTCAAAGACCTGTCCACTTTCTACATTGTCAGATAGTTTAGCAACTGCAATGGCGTGATCAAGTTTCTCCCCATTCCTTCTTTCAAGGTAGACAACCTTATAGCGTGTAACTTCTCACTGTAACTCAGCATTCTTGTGTCACATATCATCTTTGTTGCCTTCCTTTGTACCTTCTCTATTAGATCTCTGTGTTTCTGTAGGTGTGACGACCAAACTCGTGATACATTTTCTGATTAAGGTCTACTTTACGGTATAATAGTTTACTGAACATCTTTCCATGTACGTAGACGCTGTTGTAACATCAACCAAAGACAGTTTGCTTTTGAACAATTCTCCTGACGTGTTCTGGTGACGAGTTAGGTAGAGTGTTTTCCACACACACGTTCATGTAGCTTGTTTTCATCTAGATTATGTTAATATCAAAGCTTCATTTCACAGTGTCCCTTCTTTATTGCATTTGTTTAGGATGAATATCATGATCCATGGATGTAACCATATATGAATCTTGTGTCAGTCCCTATGTAAGGACATACAATCCTCGTATTTCGTTACTCCCCTTATGACCTTGACATCTCCAGTAAGTATATTCAAGTATGAATGCAATCCTTCTAGCAAGTCACTTACATAGGCCAAGAATACTGTGGGCCTTACGACCCAGCCCTGCGGCATGCCATTGATAAGCCTAAGTCAGAAAGTGCACCTCTGACCCACTTCCTCTGCTCCCGTACGTTACGATAACCTTCACCCTACCGCACGGGTCTCCTTATTATGAGACCCTGACATTCCAGTTTCCGTACCAACCTTTTATATTAAAAAGAGTCACATGTCTGTTGGGAGTTCGAGCACACGCAAAGCTCACAGTCATCTCTCTCATTTACGATGGGTCTCCCGCTAGTCCCATGTTGCCTATCATGAGTGAAGCTTCTGATTTGCTAGTTATTACCCAAGCATCACCAGGTATGATCACATAATGTCAACACTGTTCTTTGCTTGGGAAAGTGTTTATTACATGTTTTCAGTGTGTTTAACATCTGTATAATGTTTCCATACCTGTGTTTAAGAGTGTCATTATAAGTTGTTTGAAAGTATGTTTACACATGAAAAAGGCACCAGCCTCTTGTGAACGTTGTGTTGTTAGATTATTGCCTTGTTAGTGTGTTGTCCCTGGTATGTCTGTTGTTCCTGGTATGTCTGGTGTTCCTGGTAGGTCTGGTGTCCCTGGTATGTCTGGTGTTCCTGGTATGTCTGGCGTCTCTGTTAGTTCCAACGACCTTGGCGGCTCCAGGTTTCCTGCTGCCTCAGGAGTAGTGTCAGCGGTTGTCAGCACGAGCGGGGCCTCAGGAACACCTGCTGACGAAGGGGTAGTGGTCAGCGCAAGCTGGGACAACGCCTGCATCCGTACATTCCGACCGTCAACGTGTTCTACATAACGTTTGCAGAAGCACACACCTTCTCTAACTCTTGTTGGACGACATCTTTTATTCCATTATCCATGAAGGGAAATATCGTTGTAGGTTAAGATTATTCATTAATTTATGCAAGAAAGAAATGATCGTCGAAGATATGCATATTTAAAACTGGCCGTAGTACTCATGTGTCGAGACCTGAAGGTACGACAATGCGGTATGACAGTTAGGAAGTAGAGTGACATAACTGATGCCCAGCCTTGCCGGGCTAATCATTCACTGGTGGAAACGGCCATTTTTGTTATCTCATCTTACCGTCCTCGCCATCCACCAACACTCTTACAGGTTGGACTGAATTCGCCGAAAACTATGTCATCTGCTCGTGCAGCAAGTGTAACGTCCATGACTATCAACAGCTGTCGAAATAAGACTTAGCTCATATTAGCGCCGAGGAAGAAACTTATCAGCCAAATGAGCATCTAAAGTGTGGCGGTGATAGCGTCGTCACCACCTGCCGCCGTTATCACCCGGTAAGTGACTATTGCTTCTGCTGGCGAGTGACCGCCGTGAGGGTCTGCTCGCACGACATGATTACAGCCCATTTGGTTTATCCAGCTTGTAATGCATCACCCCGAGCGCAATACGATACAGGCCACCACTCACACGTTGCATGGCACCGCCTAGCAACGATGACCTGGTGGAGTTAAGTTGCATTAAGCAAATTAGTTCAAGATGATATGTTAGTATGCTATCTACCGACCTGGTTGTGCTAAGTGCGAGAGAGGAGAGAAGCGAGAGAGGGCGGCCGGCAGCAGGAGGGTTATAAAGCCTCGCCCGTCACCTGTCACTTGTCTGGATGTTTTAGAGCTATTTTCCATTTATGGCAGATTACTGGCCGACCTGAGACTCGCCTCCCGCTCCCCCACCATCCAACTCCTCTGAAAGATCGAAAAACTTTACGATATATGAAGTGAGTAAAGTTTAACACTAAAGTACGAGAGTGAGTTCACATTATTGATACAGCTGATGGTAGTGAAGGGTACGCTGTGGAGACGAACAATCACCATGAGAACATAACGACAGACATAGTACTAAAGCATTGTTTTAAGCATAAAACTGGAGAAGCGTAAACGTTATTACTGTTTTGTAAGCTTCAAGATTTTCCGAAGGCCATACAAACTTCAAGTAGAAATAAATATTTAACAACACGGCGAGGTGTAAACCAACACTTCCATATGGTAATGAGGACCACAACAAGGATAGAATAATATTTATATGTACATATGAGTTACTTATTAGTAATTCTATTCACTTTCTTATCCTACAGAATTATTCAACTGAAATTAGCATGTTCATGAGTTGAGGTATTCTTGAAGTGCTTGGGGAGGGTGATGTTGCAAGAGCTAGGCTAAGTTACGCTTTGTTTATGTCATATGATCTCTAGACAATATAAATGCTCTTCACACCCACCTTTCTGTAACAAGGCTTCTTAATGACTACTCCTTTGTTAATTTTAGGTTGCTCTTAAAAGTTGTAAATGCTCTCCATATGCACTTGCATGTAACAAGGCTTCTTAATGAGAACTCATTTGTTATGCCTGTGTTGCACTTGAACGCCGATTTCACCGCAGCCCAGCCACAAATGACCCCGTGACACTGAATTTCAACCCATAATCTCAGACCTTACCAAGGGCCAGTGTAGGTCATGGCCAGTCCTTTCACAGAATGCCAACCAGCTGACGTTGCTTATTCTTGAGTTATGGGGTCAACAAACAGACAAACGAGACCACAGAGCTAACTAACACGGCGTGGCGTGAGTAACGACTGCATTTAGCGTCAGAGGTCGTAAAAGGTGTGAGAAGCAAGGCTGGCCTCGCCTGCTGGTGCTGTACTTTGGGCTCATCGACATTACGCGCTGTCGGATCATGAGAGTCTTTCGCTTGTTTATATGAAAGCATTAGACACCAAGTAAGGTTTTCCTTATTGCTCTGGAAGCCGAAGTGATTCTCGCCGCTCTCTGGTCTCTTCACCAGCCTTCGTTGAGTTACGTGGGGAGTTCCGGTGATAAAGGAAGTCAATAAAAAGACTGCTTATGATAGTGTTGCCCAAATACAACTAAGACTACCAGTAATTATATATATATATATATATATATATATATATATATATATATATATATATACGCTGAATACGACGCTGGATCACACGAATTTCTTATGGTTAAGTTGCCATATCAAAGTAAATGGCGTAGGAGATTCTTTCGATGTAGGAATAAGGATAGCATACGTTTGAGCATCACATTACGACCCTTCAGCACCGGGATACGATACTTAAAACGACGACTTTACTCATGTGCACGATGTAACGACCCTTGAGCACGACGTAACGAGGGTGTCAGGCTTTTATCTCTGAGACTGTGGTACAACCTTTGAGCACAGGAATACGACACTTAGGCATGATGGCCTATCTTTTCACTTGACCGTGAAGCGTCAGAAATGTTTAATTGATTGTTTTCGTATTAAACGAAGCACAATGCGGATGATGTGGTGGCCAGACAGAGTCCACACAAACATTTCCTCCTCTGTATGACCCCCACCCACCCATAAACTGAGTCTTCCCCCCCCCCCGCCGACACGGCCCAGGGATGGCGATGCAACAGTCATTAGTGTTTTTTTTTGTGTGTTAGCTGAGATATAGAACGGTATAGCAGAGATCGTAGACCAGCTAACAAATAGAGATCAATAAAGAAAGCACAGCAGCACAAATAGAGGATACAGAGCACGAAGAATAGATGGGAAATTTAGAGATTATGAAAATTACATACTAATAAAAATTGGAGAGTAAAGAGAATACATTAAGGATCAACAATAAAAGCGAGAGACTAAAGCAACTCATAAGCCAACTGTATATCAATAAAGATGTAGCACTGTGGGAAAATATATAAAGTAGATAGATGGTAGGGACAGCGTTGAGTCATCAGTGGTGACAGGTCCAGTCATGAAGGTCGGGAGGCAAGTGGTGAATTGGTCCCTCGGCGGCATGGCTCCTGCCCCTCCAGGCCTTTGTTCCTCCTGGTCAGTATCTCGCTCGGTCCCTGACCCTCCAGGTCAGTTTCCCATCAGGTCGTGATCCTACCGAAGTGCTCCCGTCAAGTGACCATTCCACTCCAGCTATCCTGTTGAAACAGGTTACTGCTTCACGCAGTCACCGGCCCTGCACGCCACTAGTCAGTCAGGTTAGTATCCCTTGTTACATACACACAATAGATACATACCCATACACTCCGTGAATACACCAACACACGTAGACATACACATCCAGATAGATATACTGCAAACGGAGGGGGCACGGGGTCCGTGGCGAGGGCTGAGGGTTCCTTTGCAGTGGCAATGTTGGGGGGAGGGGGAGATGCACGGACGCCTCTGTCAACAACGCGAGACAGGCGATAATTGCCGATAACTCCCTAGGGCTCCACCCACCCGGGAGGAGGGGGCTTATCTTCAGTCCGCCTCTGTTTCCTTGTATTAACTCCTTCGTGCTCTCCCTGCCCGGGAGTTTTCTTCCTTTGTTTCCTTTCCACGATTTATTTATTTCCACCATATGTCCCTACTTAGCTTGCCGTCTCTTCCTCCCCATCTCCATCGTCTCCCTTATAACGTTCAGCTGGCCTCCCCATTTTCATTGTCTAGAACCCTCCTCAGACTACTGGGCCACCAGACCCGCAGCTTCATAACCCAACACTACTGAGCTGTTCATCTCCCGCACTGCCAAGATCACCATTTGATTAACCTAAATATTAATATTCGTATTGTGTCCAAGGTAGTTTTTGGTTCCCAATTTTATTTTCCTATTACACGTACAAAATCTGATGATAATGATAAAAATATCAGTTACTGTTATTATAATTAAACATATTTACACGGGCCGAAGAAGCTGATCCTAACCTAATCTAACCCAACCTAACACTATGGCTGTTGACTCTGGCCCGGCAGTTATACCAATGGCGTCTCGTTATTTAAAGCGCAAATGAATATATGTTGAGTATGAAGCAGGACATGAGGCATCACAGGTGCATCTACTCTGGCGGGAACAAATTCTCGCCTTGAAGGGTGGCCTCAAGTGGTCTGCTGTAGCTGTGTTTACTCTGCCGATGGTATCGCATGCTTGTAGCGGACCAAAGTTGTCGCACTCTGGGATGTAAGTGTTGTACAGGGGATTTCGTAAGCTATCTTATATAGGGTGAATTATCGTTCTCAATTGGTCAGGTCGATGTTTTCAAGTAACTGCGTCATTGTTTTCCACCGATTTAGTAATTGTGCTCAAAGGGGGCAAACATAGCTAAAGTGCTATTTCATCTTATATAAGGAGTCAGGTTCTCGTACGCAAGGTGTTAAAGTCTCGTATAAGTCGTAACTTGTCGTATGCAAGGAATACCGCCATCACAAGAAGCAGATATCTTAGTCTTACCGTACATCACTCTTTCCATCTGTCTTCCGTGTTATGGCAGGAAGGAATGTGATCCGTCGGGTGTCGCTTGCAGCCTAGTTTTTGCGTCTGAGTTGCAAGATGCTACACCAGCCTCCAGATGACTGCGTGCATTGGATTTAAGTAATATGGTAAGGAGACAGTAACAGTCACTCTTGATTCTGGCCTCATAATCACTACAATCAGGGGTAGCCCTGTATCCAATAATTGCCTCAGAAACTCAAAACTCAGGATTTCGTAGAAACACTCTTAGAACTTATTATCAACGCTGCATCATATTTCTAAACTTGAGAAAAAATTGTTTTTTCTACAATAGGTTGTGGTGTTGGGAATGTGTCAGTTTTCCTGTTCTCTTTCGTCAAGGACATGTTCTCCACACGGATATGTGCGCCCCAGTCCTACGTAGCCTAGCCTAACTTGGCCGGCTCCCAGCCACACGGCCATACAGAATGCTTGTCATTCTTATCCTGCAGGGGTGGAGGCTGCAGGTGGTACTGTGGTGGTTGGAGGTTGGGTTACATAGTTAAAACTAAGCAATGTGGCGAGGTCGTACTAGCTTGTTAGGGATGGATCAGCTGAAATGAAGGTGAGCGTGTGGAAGAATGTTAAAAAATCTTACGTAATGGGGTAATCACGATTTAAAAAAGATATTACGTTGTAGCATCGTCTCCTTCAGTATTCCCCGCTATACCTTGGTCAAGGAAACCCATCCTACCTTTGTTATGCTCCTACTTGTAACCTGCAAAGATTTTAGGTCTTGACTACGACGACGACTGAACACCAAGGGCACTACGGCGTTTCGTTAGTGCAATGACTGTAGGCAGTCAAACACCTACACACGGAATGAGTGATCGTCCTCGAGGGGTCCAGCGTCGTAATCAAGGGATTATGTAAGTCGTCGTCCTCAAGTTGTCAAGTCGTTCTGCTCAAGTGGTTAATATGAGTGACATTCATACGTCGTTTTTTAATCTTTAACTGCGTGTAGTGTATGTGTTGTGCGTCCGTCACAGCATATAGGATCCTTCTGCATGGTGTGTCCTGCCCTGACAGCATGTAGGTTCCTGTTGGATGGTGTGTCCTGCCCTGAAAACATTATAAAAAATGTGTTGTGTTTTGTAGACGACCATAATGTCTCCCTCAGTTAAGAAGAGCAGTAATGATAGGTCGTGCCATTTGCCAAGTGTCGTGTATTGTCGTTCAAACGTGATTGACCGTTGTTAAGTTTTCTTTTTAGTACACCGTTGACTTAATTGTAGATTTCGTTATATGTGAGTGGTACCTGGGATGCGTGACGCCCCTTCCCCGCCCCACACACTCACTTCCCTCTCCAACAGGGAGTCACCTGGGGTGCGTGACGGAGTTCGACGGCCTGGGCGGGGAACTGGGCCACACACTCAGGCCGGCCCAGGACGCCCAGATCCACATGGATGACGACGAACACTTCACACTCGACTCCGACCACGGCACCAACCTGCTCAAGGTGACTCACGCACTCTTATGGCCTTGCACGCTCGCTTACACACTGACTCTCATGTCGCTGTGCACGCTCTTCATAGTGCAGCCATACATGCTAACGCTTTCACGCAGTCATACATACACTCATGTATTCTTATGCTTCCACGCACTCTGATGGAGATATTCTTATCCTCTCCATTTATGCTAATACTCCTACGCACTCGACCGTTTCCGTGTTTCCTCATGCGCTTAGGAACACGCTCTGATGATTCTCTCACTCTCACAGACCGTAGTGCTTCCACCAACGAGACTGAAGACACGCACCTCGATAACAGACTCAACCCCTGATGCTGCAACAGTTTCTGGATATCACGCACTCTAATGCACTCAAGCATTCTAAGTTATCATACTGTCACACACTCAAATTTACTCACGTACTTTAGATTATTAGTTTTTTTATGATCTCGCGCACTAAAATGATTCTGCATTATTAATGGTCTATGAGTGTGACGCTCTCTGTTGTCCTCAGATAGTGGTGAACGCACTCTCTGATGTACTAAATGATTTACCCTAATGTACCCACGCACTCTAATAATCACAGTGTTCCGAGTAATAAAAAATCTGGTTATAGTTCTGCAATATAGTTTTGTAATATGGTCTGTTCATGTACTTTAATATCCTCACGAACTCTAGATATCTGACGCACTTTGATCTGGTCAAGTACTGTACATTCTCACATGTTCATAAATAGGATGTAATTCTTTCACAAATATATTCACGTACTTTGATGTACGTCCACGCAATAAGGTAATCACACACGCACTCTAATGCACTTTTGATTTCTCACGTATGAAGAAACTGTTATGCCTTCCTGCAGTCTGAGTCAATTACATGCCCTCACTCTAGTGGAAACACACACTCTGAAATACCGTCTTAACGGAACGCACCCACACACTTGAACTGTTCCACACACTCACTGCTTGTAACAGCGTCAGTTATGCGCATCACGCACCCTACCGACCATGTGTTCCCCTAAGCAGGAAGTGGACAGTTACTAACCCCGTGGCAGCAGGCAGAAAGTAATCAACCCCGTGGCTCTCCCCCCCCCCACGCACCAGGTGGCAGTGCACGAGATCGGACACGTGCTGGGGCTGGCGCACGTGGTCAGGAACTACTCCATCATGTACCCGGTGTACGAGAAGGCCCTGCCCAACCTGGGCTTCGAGCTGGGCTGGGAGGACCGCAAGCTGGTGCAGAGGATCTACGGCCCCTGCGTCGGGTCCTTCAACACCGTGTTCGACTTCCTCCGCTGGCGTCCCGACGGATCCCTCACCTACAACACCTACTTCTTCAGGAGGAACAGATTCTGGATGTACGAGAACAAGTAAGTTATCCGTGTCTGCACCAGGGCACCTCTCGACCCACCCTCTCGTTCAGCACGAGTCACGAACACAAGGTAAACTGGAGTGGATTCTGATGACGGGACCCACGGACGCGTCGTAGAACGTGACGGGACGTGACGCGTGTCCAACGAGAATATCGTAACCACAGATCATTACAGCACTTGATAATGCTCACATACTTTCCTCTTGGATGTAGAGGGATCTCAGTTTGTATAACATTACAGTACCAGCCACAGGGCGAGACTAAAGGCACGAAAAATCAGTGTATGAACCTATATTCAGCTCAGGGGCCGTCATGCGTGACGAATGATTCTTTTTTGCGGGGGGGCCTTCATGAACTCAAGAAAAATGTTTTGCCCTGGACTGGTAGGCACACCTTAGCACAAACACAGACACACACTGTGGTACATCATATGATGCATATAAAGCCGAAAGCTACTCCCTTCCTTTAATGGATCATTACAATGCAGGTGTTCCCCAGCGGTGCTTAACACGAAGTTACAATACTACCGTAACATCTCATGTCATCAATTCTGACCTTGGAGAATTATGAGAAAAGTTAACAAAAGTTGTAGCACAACACCAGAACCCTCGGGTGTGTGTGGTAGTGTCAAGAAGGGTGCAGTGGTGTGCAGGATATAGTCTTTGCTCTTGCGGGAAGACCCAATCCAGTTCCAACTGTAATGCATAAAATGTTGGTGACCCACCACCACGCCTTGCTAACGCCCCCTTCCTCCCCTAGGTACAACCGGACGAGGTTTGGTGACCCGCTGTACGTGACCCCCGAGTGGCGCGGCCTCCCCGATGACGTGGACGGCTACGCACACATCTGGACACGCACAAAAGACATCCACCTCTTCTTTAAGGGTAGGTCGTCGTGTGTCCACTGTATACAGCCTCCGGCCTAACCCTCCCACTAGGACCCCACACTAGCAGACTCCCACACGTCTCTAGCTCAGGGTTACATAATTAGCACATAGTATTGTATGTTGCTGATGTGACATGATATAATAATACACTCTAATAATAATGATGATGATAGTATTAATAATAACAATAATAATAATAATAATGATAATAGTATTAATAATGATGACAATGATAATGATGATAATAGTATTAATAATAATGATGATAATAATGAAATGGTTTGGACATATGGAGAGAATGAGCGAAGAGAGGTTGACAAAGAGGATATATGCGTCGGAACTGGAGGGAACAAGAAGCGGGAGACCAAATTGGAGGTGGAAGGATTCAGTGAAAAAGATTTTGAGCGATCAGGGCCTGCACATGCAGGAGAGTGAAAGGCGTGCACGGCATAGAGTGAATTGAAACGATGCGGTATAAAAGGGGCGACGTGCTGTTAGTGGACTGAATCAGGGCATATAGAGCAGCCAGGGAAAACCATGGAAAGTTCTGTGGGGCCTGGTCGTGGATAGGGAACTGTAGATTCGGTACATTACACAATGACAGCTAGAGAATGGATCTGGGCGGATGAAGCAATTTTCATCTGTTCCTGGCGCTACTTTGCTAACACGGGCAATAGCGATCACGTTTAAATAAAATAATACTGATAATAGTGATAATAACAATTATTATAATGATAATAATCAACGCTTTATTGAAATAAATGTAGCCTAAGGCTGATACTGTAGAGAAGCAATGGGGTAGGGAAGGGACAGCGACATCTGTAATATAAGTCTAGGGTGAGGTTTTTATGAGGGGTCCCCGCTCACTCCTACCATGGCTTAGTCGAAGGCTAATGTACAGTGCTGAAGACAGACGTGTGTGTGTGTGTGTGTCACCAGAGCGGTGGTTGGTAATGTCGTTGTGGTGTTGCCGGTTGTGGTTGCTGTGGTCGTCCCAGCAGAAATCTTCCTGGTGATGACAGTATCAGGGTTGTAGTTGTTAGTAGTTAGTTTGTGCAGCAACAGCATTAACAATACAAGTGGTAATGTTAGTGGTAGTACTAGGAGTATGAGACTGGTAGCGATAGCCATGGTACCACAAGTACCAGGGATGATAACAATGGCAGAATCGTAGTGGTAGTATCACGGGTGGTTGGTTCCTGGGGAGGCTTCTGAGGCGGGGTTCCCACACTCAAAGGCCTGCCCATCCATCACCGGCAAGATTCGCATCTGACTCCACAACTCAAATACTTACTCATTTCCTACAGATATTTGAACATCAGAATACTAAGAATTACGAAAATAATCGATCAAATTCTTGAGATTTGTTGACGTAACTATATCACAGCCAAAGACCATTGCTGTATAAACACTGACGTTACACTTACGGTCTGTCTACTCATGCGCTTGCTTTGTCGACATTATAAAGTAAACATTGTACTCATTCTAATGATAACGTGGTCATATTTAACGCTGAGGGGTAATAAAAGTGTAGTGTTGCTCCCTAAGTGGGTGACGCATGCGTCCGAGCGGGCGCTGCAACACGCTTATGGCGGCAGTATTTCATCCCGACATGACGTGCCAAACAGCTTCGAGGCAGGTTTTGTTCGCGGGGGCATTAATCGCTCACGCGTCACATTCATAAACGAATATTATCTTACTAGTGTTAACTGAACATTGTATGGACAATTAAGTCACTCGCTTATGTATCGCTAAGGGAAAACAGGACTGTGGCAGGAAATCACGACAATTGCGAGTGACGGACGAGGCAAAACCAATGTCGAGATCGCTTACCCGAGCGGCCAGAACACAGGAGTTTTTGTGGCCTCGCTGCTTAGAGCTGTCCCGCCGCGCCCCTATCTCGCCTTACTCCTCAGGGTATTCAAGGGTCAGGACAAACTTGGAGTTTCATCAACAATTGTCTGATACTTACCCGGACTGAAGATAAATCGCTAAAGGTGAAGAAATTTCAAAAGTTGAACGTCTCGAGAGCGTCTCATACCTTGTCTCGAGAGCACTTCTGTTTCTCTTGACTGTTACTTTGTTTGTCACTTTTAATATAGAGGTAAACGTGGGTTATCAAAGTCATCGTAACATCAACCTTTATCGTACCTTTTAATCAAAGGGAAGTTGCTTCTTTAGGCAAGCTAGAATAAGGCTTAAGTAATGAGAAGTGAAGTTAAATGTATTTTCATGTACTTAATGCATTTTAGTGTGCTTTTAGATGATATGTTTCGAGATAAATTATTTTGGAAAGACATCCTGTTTATATGTTTATAGCTCTTTTCAGCTATGGTGGGTCTGTCGGTTGAACATACCGCCATGTGAAGGAGGAGACAGTCAACGTTGCTTGTGTTTTTGCGTACGTGAGGCAGCAAGATCGTCGGCAGAGATGTTTTTTCACTTGCAGAGGTGCTATTATACAAAGCTTTGGGTACACACACACACACACACATGGACATAGATATGTGAGTATCTTCATATGCACCAGCACAACATTTATGCAGATACGAAGCGGACACAAAACTTTTGTGTACGATAACTTAACCGCTAGTATATGACAACTATAACGTGGACAATGCTTCGGTCATTTATGTAACTCATACTATGACATAATGCTTTGTGTACGATAAACTGATTTTTGTATAACAAATAGACATTGTGTACGATAACGACCATTGTACATTAGTCAATCTTGTATGCAATGAATTGGCCCAAGCACGATTAATCGAACCGTTGTGTACTATAACTTCATTTTGTGAACAATAATTTACTATTTATGTACGATAACAACGCCATGCTTATGGTGACAACCTGTTATGAACAATAATGACTTTGTAAACGATAATTTGACCCCGTTTCTACAATAGTTAGACCTGTTGCGTTCATAACTATGCGAACGATATCTTGACCCTTTGTGTAGGGTAAGTTATGTAAGATAGCTATCAGGTACATATGGTATCTTGATCTCTTATTTACAATAACTTGAAGTATTATGTTTGATGTCTTGACCGTATTTGTGTACGATAACATAACTCCTTGTATGAGGTATCTTCTGTTGGGGTTCCTGCAGCCTCACGCCTTCGTTACAATCAGTTACAGGGAAAGGTTGGATTCCTTTGTAGTGAGAAGTTGTTCCACGGGAGGGTCCTCTTCCTCAACGTTGCCGGTGACTTTTCTCACGCATAAGTAATGTATGTGTGTGTGTGTGTGTGTGTCATATCCAAAACACGTTTCCCACGAGTCGAACTTTATGTGTAGAATAGACATTGTGTATGTCTCGGAGAGATGAGCAACACCACTATACGACCCCGTGTATACCCGTTACAGGTGCATATTACTACGTGTACGACCCCGTGGCTGAGAGCGTGGCGCCTGGTTACCCGCGCCGCATCGCCCAGGACTTCCACGGGCCACCCACCTCCAAGCGACCCCAGGGTCGGACCATCCCCAACAACATTGACACCGTCTACTTCGACAAGAGGGACGAAAACCTTTACTTTTTCAAGGGCAAGAAGGTTAGTCATGCTGTATAGTTAGTAGATCATTCGCTGGCATTGTCTTCATGATATATAAAAGCAATTCACATATTGCTGACTAATACATCTCACTCTCGTGGGGAGAAAATGTTGCCGCTACGTGAGCATCACTTGATAAGTTTATGAAGATTTATAGCACCGTCTCACTTGGTTATGGTAACGTAGTGTTATATGATAGAGCATCACGTGTACCAGCCAATTCACGTGTGTTGCGTGCGCGTATTGCAGGTGTGGGGCTATGACGTGAGTAAGGGAGCAAGCGGCTGCTGCCTGCCCGGCTACCCGCGCAAGCTGCTGGACGAGTACCTCCTCCCCGCCAGCGACTCCCGCTTCTTTCGACGCCTGGATGCCGTCTACTACTCCTACACCGACCAGACGCTCTTCTTTATTAAGGTCTCCTGTTCCATGTCGCTCGTTTATATTACATCGACAGCTGTTTGTATTAGTTACATACATTCTCGCGTGGTTTCCCAAGTCACTATCGTCGTTATGTGGAACTTCTTTTTTATGCTTTATATTTAACATGCTGCGTTTACTGTGAGAAATACACAGTTAAACTTAAATTTAGGGAGGCTGGGGGTACCTTGCTGCGGCACCGGGTCCCCACTGGTCAATGCTGCTGGGTTCCTCGGGTACTGAATGCAGCACAAGAGTAAGATGAGAAATTACTTGTACAGGGAGTGGCAAGGGTGTACACTCCTTGAACACAACGGCACGACCTGTAATACGACTTTAAGACCCATGGGTATGACGGTGTGGCCTTTAATGTGCCCTTTAGGGGTCAGGTCAAATGTCAAAGCTATGGCACCCGAGTCGTATCCTCGTGCTCAGGAGTCGAACTGCTGTGTATGTGGTCGTGCCGTTATACTTGATTGAATATTTTTATTTTCAACAGTTGGCTTTCCGAAATATTCTATAACTCCAAATGTGTCTCCTTACCGATGTATATCAATTATATAATTTGCACTATATTACTCCACATAAAATGGTGTCGAACCAGTGTTGGTCAGCAACATATGTTGGTGTGTATCCTCTGTGTTGGTCGACAACATATGTTGATGTGTTACTTATTTGCATGTCTCGGCAGGAGCAGTTGTACTGGAGGATGGTGTCGTTTGACCCGCAGGATAAGCAGCGACACAACAACATCGAAGGGCCGAAACGCGTGCACCACAAGTGGTACGACATCTGCGACACAGAGCTGGACCCGCACGAGTCGTATGTCGTCTCGCGACGTTAGGCTGCTGATGTAGTTCCTCTTAGAGTGACGCCGGGAGCTTATGTCGCTCCCTACATCGACGTTCCTACTTCTAGGATAGATTACGTGTGTGTGTGTCTATGTGTGTGTGTGTGTGTTTACCTTGAATGAAAGGTTTGTGGGAAAATCCCTCGACAGATGGAGAGATTCTCTAGTTCCATATAACAAGCGCACAGTTAGTGTAAAATGTAATCCCCGAGTGATTAAAAACTCATTTCTGTCAGTAGCTGTAGCCTAGCCGAAAATCAGGCGGTAGTAACGCTCTGAGCATCGGCCATGATGTGTGCAAATGTAGAGACTTTTGACAAGTTTTGCAAATCTTCCGCACGTAAAGTAAACTACAAATGCAATACCAGAATGACGACGTTAGCAGACTGACATGCCGCTAAAGGCCACCACAACATCCTCACGGGCGGGAGACGACCAACAACGACACAATAAAGCCGCTGGATTTAGAGCAGTGCTTGTCTCCTGAGGTAACGTTTCAGGGAGTAGCGAGACTTATTAAGTATGAAGTGAGACCCAGATTGTTTAGCAGTATTCTACTGAGTGAAACAAATGTATTTATTATAAAGCAAGAGCGCTCGGTGGATAACTGGCGAGGGCACACAAGCGCCTTTGTGCTCTGCAATTAATTTGCTGTGCTTACTGACTCTAGGTAGGTGTATTTTAATATGAGACTGTTCATGAGTTTTTAGCAGAACGGTATGAAATCAGTTATTAAGATACATTACCAAATCAGTCGGATATTAGTTTTTTTTAATTTTAGACCAGGCATGTCAAACATCATAATCTAAACCTATGTAGGAACTTTCTATCACACTGGTACTTCGCTCTTTCTCTCTGTGTAACATGTTAATCTCCATTTTATAAACGTATTTCAATAGCGTAAAACATCATGGCTTAGTAGCCTCTCATAAACCTATTGCCTCTTCCTGCTGTTTCATAATTTTGTGATGTGGTAAAATGAGCCGTGATTTGGTGAGGAAATGGATGATTTGATTTGGTGTCTGATCCTGGGGTGACCTTAGGAAACTACTACTTCTGAACTCGTCTCCCAACCAACTCTTTTACCCTGTGGTCGGTGGTCGTTGATCGTCTTGTATCACGTGTTGCGGAGGAGCATTACAAACGCTATGTTACTTTCGTTACCAAGTGTGTACATCATAACTTATACTAGTTGTATGTGACTTAGTGTTGCTGCTAGGAATGTAATTCAGAAGAAAAAAAATATTAAAATTATAATATGAGGGAACCACAAGTAACTTATGGAAGTACAAGAACAGCATATAATTGGACATGCTTAGTAAAAGTGACTTAGGAGGGCGCTGATGAAACATAATAATCTTATGACAGTAAATATATAATACTGGGGAGGGCTATGAAGAGCATGGGAAATTGTTAGGAAAAGTTAAGTAAACAGAACTTATGAAAACAGCTGTCTTCCCCTGACTACCTAAATTCACTTTAATTATGAAAAACTATATCATTGTTTTGGTCTCTTGTTTACAGTAAGTTTCTGGGATCTTTGTGCCTTTGATTTCATACGAACCCTTCCCAGCCAACCCTAACAACTCTACCGAACTTTCTTGACTGGTTGGCAGGTAAGAGTATGATAGTTAAAAATAATGATAATCTCTGCCCCTACTCGAAATTAGGTGAGTTGTAGGTCTTGTCAATTTCTGTTAGTGTTTCACTTACTCTTATGTTAATTAACCATGTTTTCCCAGATCTTAACCCTCATCATCATGATCCATCAGTCATCCTACTACTGGAATGTTTAAAAGATACCAATCGTACTCCGCCTGTCTGACACTTCTACCAAGTGTTAGGATTAATACTGATATACTTTTCTTCCACCAACTTATGTTACTTCTGTGGTGCCCTTTATCAACATATTGAAAAAAAAAATAAAGCAGTTTTCATCGCGGACTGTTGAGAAGTTAGAAATCCCATAATCTTTGGATGGATTAGTAGTTTACGGACGCCGTTAAATGAATGGTCAGCCTACATAGCAAGGACGCACACTAGTATTTCGGATAAAATGCTAGTAATATTTCACAATATATAATATGTTCCTCACTGTTGTGATAAGTAAAATAATATCTATTGGACAGACTTTAATCATTACAACATCGTCTCCAGTTGTTAGAGCTGTCAGTATGTATTTCAGTTCATAGGCGTCTGTTTACTGCTATTTCAGTCTTCTATTTACTAGCATAATTTTTTTTGTGTTTTAACTGAAATATTAGCAAGTAAATTCTGCTGTCTACCTACGAAGAATATGAGACATAAGGTTTTTAACGTGTTACAAATTTCGTATCCTGTGACTTACTCAAAAAAAAAAAGTTAAATGATAATTTGTTATAGTTTCTCGTAAGTTTCAACACATTTGAATCTGTTCCAATCTTGTCTCTTTATCTGTGATATTAGTTATAATGATGAGACCGAATGTACTACATTCGGCTTGCCTAGCTGCACTTGCAATTGTCTAGGTATCCCAAACTGTAATGAAGCCATTAATTTGTCATGTAATTATCTCATCTTTATTATTATTTTCATATAGACTAGTTAATATTAATGACTACTTATTAGCTAACATTGTTAAAGATAACCATTTAAATCATCATACAGAAAAAGATGAATTTATCAATATTTCATGGACTTGTCTCTCAGCAGATTATATTTCATTTTTCCTGTACATTGAATAGTACCCTGGTTGATAGGTTTACTGTTTCTGTATTAGTGTATGATTTAATTTGTTAGGTTTTATTTATTTCAGTGTGAGCTTTAAATTAATCTTGTCCTTTTTTGACGGCCGTAGGGGAAAAGGTCCCAGAATGGTATTGTAATATCTGGGAATATAGAATAAAATGAGAGAGAAAATAATCTGTACTTTTATTCAACATCTGATAAGTCTAACATGTGTCTAATGTTCAGGAAATGCTACTACTCCTCTCAATACATTTTGGCCAAAGTTGGATCTCGCTAAACGGCCATACACAAATAAAATGACCATGAATGCCATCTGAACGTCGTCATTTACATGATGGATGACAGAGATTGAGAAAATATTTATCGCTCATCTGAAACTGTTTCTTCACACTAAAGCTGTGTGAGGTACATTATGAGAAAGATGTATCAAGAGGGAATTGTTGAAGGCGAGGAGCTTAACCAGCATCCTGTCTTATGTGGCAGAGGGAAGAAGCTATACGCTCGATCCAACCCATGTAGAGTGAATGGTGATAAGCTGATCGACTGGTGCCATTACTGCAAGAAAGACTGAGTATTCAGTCGACATGGAGAATTTGAAGCACTTAGTAAGGCAGGTAGTGAGGATGTATGGTAATTTTATATAGGGTTAAGGTGACGGAGCATTTTGCTAGTAACACACTAATCCCTGTCAAAACAAGCTGAAAATCGTAAAAAGATTACAGAGATGCCGATTTTGTCAGGTCCAGGTGATTAGCGTTAAAACGAGTAATTTTCCTGATTGTTGACAAAGAGGGACGTCTTCTGGGAATTGAAGAAGTCAGTAGGAGTTCGGTGAAGGGGTCCTGAATGAATGGAAATGAAAGAACAGTCAAGAGGGAGAAAAAAAGGTAGATGTGCATATTGGCTCAGCTGACGTGGGTCGTTGTGATTTAATCTAGGAGTCAACGTATCCAGGTGGCCAGCTGGACACAAGACTACGAATATCTCTGAATGTAGGAGTGGAGTATTACCATTTAGTTAATCCCGAATCACTTGTAAATGCAAAGTGTAATACATGAATCACGTGACTAACAGAAACCTCGTTTGAATGAATGATTAACTATTGTGGCGCGAATGGCAGTTCTCTACCGTCTACCTAACACTGAAAGCCAATGGCCAATGGCCAGCCTTGTCGGGGTCTAGCGACCCTTGTACCCGCCTCCTGACGCCTTACAGTCATTATTTCGCTGGGATTGTTAAATACGAGACTGGATAATCCCTTCCCCACTCCTTTTCTTCCCTGTCTCTTCTGTACATTCCACATCATTTTCCACCTTATACATTTACAGCCCTGCACCTCGCCTTCCTTTCCGCTGCCCTCCTTTTTATTTTCTTTCCCGACCCATTGTTTCTCCACAGCCGTTGCTTTCCCTTCCTTTTCTTTCTTATCCATCCATCCCCTTTTATCCCCCCCACCCTAGTCCTCCTCCCCTACGCCTCAAGCGTTATCAAGAAAGCGTTCAGTTCAGTTCAGTTTCAATACTTTATTTCTTCAGATACGACTCACAACCTAACCTAACCAGCCAGAGACGTTAGTCATTTGCTAGTTGTTTCGAAAGCGGTCGTTAACCCCTTTTTGAGGAGGGTCGACTTTACAGATCGATGACGTTAAACGACACAGCATGGCTGCCATGTATCTTTATCGAATTGCTACAGTTCCCATGCCTTATGATTAAAGCAAGCTCTGTAGTTGATCTGTCTCCATGAACACCACGTATCACGTACACACAAACCTTTAGAAAGCTTTTAGAAGGTCGAGTACTGTTCATCATTTGAATTCCTTTAGCAGTTTATTCTCTACTCGATAGTTATGTTACTTGGCCATATATATATATATATATATATATATATATATATATATATATATATATATATATATTAATAAAATTAAATTCACAGGTTTATTAGCGTAGAATCGATAATTTAATGAGTAAAATCTATTGAGGTACTTAAATCCCAAATTGCCATCTTATGTCAGGAGAACACTTATGTCAGTTAGTAGTTTTATTTAATGTCTTATTTTGTATCTTTTTCATTTTGTTTCGTTTGCTAGTAGTAGTAAATTGTCAAGAGGTGAGTACAGGGATTTCAGTGCACTTGCTTTATATTTTTATATCATAAAATCCTCTATAAGTGTTGGCACATGTGGAGGATCTCAGAATGTCGGTATTTTTAACGTTACATTGATTGATGATCAGTCAGCTTGTCTGGAAGAAATTTCTCCATTTTCTCACTCAAAATAATTATAATCTTCCTGGAAGAACATTTGTTCGTTCGCTTATCGCTGAGAACTATATGGATTGAATTCACAATGTTTTTCAAGCGTTTTTCTGTGAGAAAAGAATGCCATGGGATTGTCTTGAGACATTAAAGGGAGCGGATCATTGCCCGTCTCGGCTGCTGGAGATGTCACAAGGACATTGGAAGTATAAGATACATGATAGGTAAGTGGAGCAAACTAACATTATGTTTCATATATTCAGAAATATACAATGAAATATTTCAGTACTCTTAAAGAGAATGTAATCCTCTTTTTGATAGTCTTTTGTTTCATTACACCTGTCCGACAGTCCTCAGCCGGTAAAGTTTTCGTACTCTATACTGTAAACACCGAATGGAAGTAGCTTCTTCCGCCTTTTTCTAATATTCCAAAGGTAAGAAGTGACCTCCAGAGGTGGTGTTGAAGCCTACACGGCTGCAAGAGCTCAGGTGGGTGCAGGTGGTCGGGATAGTAACCTAGTAAGGCCAAGAAAGTAAGGCAAGTCCTCGGGAGAATACGTATGTACGCACACACCGTCAGCCAGTGTTGCCGCGGGTGGGAATTGCAGATGTTGGCGATTGAATTGATTAAAGCTTCCAGGCGATTTGTATATCGTTTTACTCAGTATTCTGACGTAACTTTACTCCTTTTAGGCTTGTACATGCGAAGGCATAGGCTGATTGGTTTCTGATGAACGTTTTGTTATCCAGGTGTAAATGATTTACAGTCCAGACATGTTGTAAATAGCGAGAGGTTGGACTTCGGGTACCAACTATTATATAACTATGATGATGACATGGGGTCACGATGTAGCCTGACCTCTGACCCTTGGTTGACAAATAAGGCTACATGAAGTTGTACATGATGTTTAGATATATATACCTGTAGAAGTAATATTAATACATTCTTCAGGTGGCATGAGCAATTTGATTTGATTGGTTGTAGATATTACTTGTTTTATATAATTTTCTTAAGTTCCTTGTAAGAAAATACACGTGCTGTGACCTTTTATGGTTGATATGAAGATTATATACAGTATGCAGGACAGGAAGTATTAAGTGGAAATAATATATTTGGATTATTCTGAATAAGGATTCACTTGTATGACAGTCCTAAAGAACAGAAAGTATATCATTCAAATGGCCAATGTCTTTAAGACTTACAGAGAAAATTTAAGTGCCTTCTCATAAGAAAAGTGAGATGAATATTTAATGACTTTTTTTTTACATGGTTACATAGATTGTTAACATAAATACTAACTTTTGTACCAGTTACCACCAAATCAGATATATATATATATATATATATATATATATATATATATATATATATATATATATATATATCTTTATAGTTCCTAATCATTATATTTTTGATAATAAGACTAGATTTCAAAAGTATTAGATTATAATGATGTAATTGGTATGTTTTGAAATTTTTTTAAAATGAGCACAGAAATATACATTGAATTAGATTTAGAATCTCAATTTTAACAGCATTAAGGTCATGTAAATGGCTTGGCTGCTTGGATCCTGATGGTTGGCTGGTTAACAGCTTTATTTGAAGTGAAGAAATGTAATGAATATTTGAAAGATCTAGAGTAAATTATTGTGGTAACTGATTTCTAACACAAATGCAGATGATCTTTTGATTTATTATATACTAGGGTTACAACAGCAATCATGATGGTGGTTGATACAGAGTTGGTTGTTACATTAGACACCCTGTTATCAAACCTCCAGTTATAGTAAGCAACTCATCTAATTACCTGATATTTCCAATATAGGCTCAAGATCAGTTCACTCTTGATTATTTGAACTTTTTAGCTCATGAGCTTGTCACTTTGGGACTTTAACTGTTGTTTAGATTTGTTGCTTATGGTTGAGTTGTTGTATTCTCCCATAGTGGTGAATTTTTTCCGTGATGATAATTTTAAACCATGTGTGTCATTTGGTAATACTAGTACTATCTGTCTACATGACTTCTTTGCTTGTGTGACCATTTCCAGGTTCTTTTTGAGTCATATAATTGGTTTTCTCATGTACTTCATCGGCATTGTTTAAATAGCAGGCCTAGGTTTCCTCTGTCAGTTTGGAACATTTTGCTGTTTAACCCATACCACTTTTCTGTAACTGTATAAAGTTATTAACTTCAGTATTTAGTACTGTGTGATATTATGTTGTGAGTCAAGGACTATAATATATCAAGCTGTAAAACCTTTTGTGGGTAATGTACTCGTTAGATTTTTTTATGCTATACAGTGAATCTTTTGTTCAGGCTCAAACAGAGTGTGTTTATTATGAATCAGGTCTCTTTCTAGTTAATTACTGATGTTGGTAAATTTTAAGCCAATTTAAGATTTAGCTAAATGTGCTTCATAATCTCTGTAATTATGAATTAGGACTGCCATAGAGTGCATGATATAACTAAGAATGATTAGACATATCCTACAATACAAAACTTGCATTTTATTTGATATATCCTTGAAATGTATGAATGATTTATATGATGTATCTGCATTAACTGATGCAGATTCAGCAGAGTACAAGCCAACATAATTAACTTTTATAGTTGTGGTAGAACCACATAGTGTACTGCACAAAACAGGGCTGTCAGCTCCCATAGATCTTGAAGACTTCCTTACTGAATATATTGGTGCTCCTTTTTTGTTTCTTTTTTTTCTGTCGGTATTGTTTTGGAGTGCCATACTACTAAGATTTCTAGTTTGACAATGGGAGTGGCTGGAAACATTTCACAAGGAACAATAACATGCTAACACTCTAACCTGAAATGTTCATAGAGGTAATTTTTTTGTTCATTTTGACCCCAGTGCTCAAGACAGTACTTTCATAACCTAGTTATTCCTTTTTGCCCAGTATGGTATATCCCACAAAGCCTTTAGCCCCTACCAAACATTTTTCAGATAGATAGTACATGATGTGATTGCCTCCTGACCCTTTTGCAATACTAACACAGGTGAAAGCAAGATCATCCACTAAATAGTGTTGAAATGCAGGCTTAGGTAAGCTATGAGTTTATTGTAAACATATGATGACTGTAAAGGAGGTCTGCTTCCTGTGGTTTGCTTCTGCAGGTCATATATCAAAAATTGCCTATTTTCAAATCTTTCATTTTATTTCATGAAATGGTTTAGCTAACCTATGACTTGCTATGATTTCTAGAAATGGAAAAAACTGAAAATTTGCATTTTGATGATGAAAGGTCAGAGTAAGAGGGGACTTTAGGGAATCAGGATTTGAACATTGTTAGTATTTAGAAAAAATAATCATGTAAAGATACTCTTACTGTTGTTCTTTCATAGCATGTAACGATAACCTTACTGTTGTTCTGTCATGATATGCATTGAAAACTGTTCTTTTGATTTTTAATAACATGTAATGATACTCTTACTGCTGTTCTTTCATAGCATGTAATGATAACCTTACTGTTAGGTCATGATATGTAGTGATAACCATACTGTTGTTCTTTCAGAATATTTAGTGATAACCTTACTGTTTTCTGTCATAATATGTGGTGATAACCTTACTGTTGTTTTTTCTTTACATGTAATGATACTGTTGTTCTTTTATAACATCTAACGATAGCCTAACTGTTGTTCTCTCATAACATGGAGTGAAACTGTTGTTCTGTCATATCATGTTGTGATACATTTTTTCATTTATAATATAGAGTATTATTTCTACTGGTCTTTCATATGGACATTTCTTAATTATATTTCATACATGGGTTTTTTTAATATAGCTCAGTGTAAGAATTTATTGAATTAATCAACTAAAGTAATATCATTTGAAATATCCCTCTTTATCCAGTTTATCGAAGGAACTGCTTTTCTTATTGAATTATTATACCTGATTTTACAGCAGATAGCTAAGTTTGTCATTTATTAATAAATGATGCAAGTATTAGATCTGAAATTCTTATGGAATATGACAAAAGATAACAAGACTCTGTGTCAGTCACATAGTAAGTGAAGATGGCTGATAAAAGATTCACTGGAAATTTATAAAGTGGGACCTATTGAAATTTTTATTGGTATACAGACTACTGAAGTCATTTTCCTTATACTTTTTTATTGGTATTTAGTTATAGACTTTTGTAGGATTTTAGAATCCCTGATTAATTTAAATACAAAGTTCAAGATAGGTAAAAGTAAAAGGTAAAGTGGATTAATTGCTAGAGTAAATGGCATTGATGATAATGATTTAGAAATTTAGTTCTGATTAATTATGATCAAAGTTATATCAGCTTTTGGTTTACTTTTGGGAACTTGACCCTCGTAATAACAAAAAGTAAGTCATTATGGATTAACCTCATCTTCACTTGGAGGACAGCCCACCTTTCTTCTTTTCCTGCATTTTCGATTCTGATCTTGTAGCTTCTTCCATTCTTGCTTTTTCCTTACATTCCAATTTGTCCCTTAGAGCAAATATTCTTATCTCTGACTAACAACAATAACTGCCATAGTAGTGGCACTCACATAAACCACATAACCATGACTCTTATCAAATCTTTGTATTAAATATTGTGTATTCATAATTGATGTGGATCACTCACAGAAATACAGATCATTTGACTCACCGTGGATCACTTATAGTCAGTGAACTTGTTGCAGATATAGTATACTTGATACAGTTTTAAGCACAAACATAGAATGCATTATGGCAGAGCAAAAACTTAAACTGTTATTAATATCAGCTGTTTTGATGAGACCTTGTTGATTTTTTTTTTTAGCTTTGGTGTTGATATGTGTTATGAGAATTGGTCTTTCTCTTCTGTCATCTTATCAGTGACTTTATGACATCACTACAAGAGATAGGACCCCACGCTTGTAAAACTCCCTCCTTGTACAGTACCAGTGGGTAATTACATTAGCCGTTGTAAAAGACTGACTACAGAAGGAAAAATAATGAATGAATAAAAGAAAAATATATATTGTAGATAAGGTATAGAGAAAGATATTAATATATAGATAAAAAACTGAAAGAATTTTCCCCTCTTGTGCTTACCTGGTTAAAAGTTTTGAATTTTGAGTAATGTGAACCCTAGACCTTGGCTATTCAGCCATATATGAGCAAACCATTCTGCATTCAGAGGAAATTTTGCCATGATAAAATAAAACACTCAAGATCAAATCCATGCAGTGTAAACCCATGAAAAGCATGTGATCATAGAAATATTGATAATGAAATAGGGAACTTGATAATAGATTAGTGAAAGTGTAAGGGTACTTACAATTTACAGCAGTGTCTTTATAGCATTATTTTGTGTTCTCAGGATACGAAAACCCATACCTAGACTTCCTGTTATAGCGCAAGCCATAGGGTATCTACACTTGCAAAGACCTCATCTTTTTTAGACATACTTAGTGTAACCCCTCCCCCCCTTTTGTGTATATATGTGGGGGAGGGTGTTTGTTTCTTTAGATGTTTTATAAATTGCTTTGTAAGCAGTGATACAAAATACAAAACCATGGTATTAAAGAAACTGGAATGAGTCACAGAGCTCAAGAATCCAGGCTGTGGAAATGACCTGTTTGAGAGGAGCATGTGGTATGACTAGATGGAATGAAGAAAGAAATGGGGAGTGTATGAAAGATGTGGCATGGCAGGGTGTGCAAAGAGTGGAGTGGTAGAGTGGGTGAAAGGTGATACTTTGAGGTGGTTTGGGCATGTGGAAAGAATGCAAGATGGGAAGTTTACAAGGAGAATGGAGTGCATGATAGTACAATTAAAGATGTTGGTGTGAGTGGAAGACCTACTTGTGACAGAAGGAAATTGAGTGGAAGAATACTGGAGGGAGAGAAATGGTGGAAGAATGTGAGGAATAGTGTATATGAGGGAGACATGTAAGGACAGGGATAAGAGGAGACTTATGCAGTGGCCACCCCATTGATGGGAGTACTCAGAGAGAACAGGCATCAGAGATATAGATAGATAGATTGAAAGAAACTGACTATCAAAAGGGATTTTTCTTAATCATAATTATTGCTCCATTGATAAATAGAAACTTTATAAATTTCACTAAGAACCTTCTGTATTGATTTATATCTGCAACACTACTTGGATATTTAACTAAAACTATTTCTTTACCTTTTCAGGAGAGATGAGTTTGATTGTGTACTGAAGATGTATACAGGAGCAGAGACCAGTAAAGAAACACAGCACATTACCCCACACATTGCAGCTCACAAATCTTCATTGGCATCTACTTCATCTGTATCTACATTATCATCTGTAGCGCTGTCTGTGTCAGGTGGAGCCCAAGACCTGGCCCAGCCACACTTATCTCACAAGAGTGGGCTGAGTGCTCACATCCCAACATATAGAGTGGGTTTACATGCACCACACCACTCTGTGGTTAAAGGCTTAGACCATGATGGACCATCACTGGCAGCTCGTCATCATAGCCATGCCACCCAGTTGTCCAAAAGTGCCCCACAAGATTTATCTGCCCATGCCACTGCAACGGCAGGAAAGACATTACCTCAAGAGTTGACTCCTCATACCTCCACTCACCACAAACCGCTGCCCCACATTCATACTGTTGTGAGTCAGGGTATGAATCCTAGTCCAGTTGGGACGCTCATACCAGCACATCAGGCTGACAGAGGCGCTCCCTATTTTCGTGTACCAGACTCAGTTATAAGTGTCCAAGGTCCTTCTGCTGTATTAGTATCCACTATAGGGGAGGGGGGAGCATCAGTTCCTCATCCCACCTCCCAGACCACTACTTTGGTGCATGCACAATCCACATTGCCAGTGCAAAGCACTGCCACTAACTTGACAACAATGCCGACCACTTCTCTGGCAGCAACTGTATCTTTGCCAGGAGGTGTGAACCCAGCTGTTGCTACCACATTGTCACAAACTAACATGTTAACGGGTGAATGCATTGCAACTCATAATGTTTCATCAAACTGCGCAGTAGCTCAAACAAATCTCAGAGATGTTAAGAAAGAGAAAGCTGAACAGCTTGAAGGAATGGGTATGACTGCTGGGCAAGGAGGAGATGGAGTCCAGCAAACAGTAGGGCCCCAGCGCGACCTCGTGCGTCAAGCGCTACAAGCAGTTGTTACACATCCTCAACAGAAAACTGGTAATGACCAAGAAGTAATTGAATACAATTACACTGCTGGTGATATTGCAGGTAATTTTGGCATCACAGCTATGTTTTATGTTTTCATTTGGAACAAGTCACCTGTATGCAGTTTTGCCCTTCAGCTAATTTGCTATCCTGCATCTCCATAAACAAGCTGAAACCTACCCATTTTTTACTTAGACTTTTCATTGCCTGCTTTCTCAAATTTAAGTCTAACTATTAGGTCTAACTATTATCTCTTTATAAATATTATCTCTCTATATCATTTAAGCTTTATTTCTTATCATATAAAGTATGATATGTAGAGTTTTTCTTTAGTTCTCATACATATTTTTTTGGCTTAAGGCTTTTATCTTAAAATTTCTTTTTGCTATTTGCATACCTTCAGCCATCAGACCCAGCAGCTGTTCTTTTAAACTTGTACAGCATTCTTCATGTTAGGGGATATTATATAAGTTAGTGAGCAGCAAATGCTAGAATAGAAAAATAAGTTTAAAGATAATAAAGATAATTAAATGCACTCAGCCATGAGGTATAGGCTTAATTTTGACTTGATGAGATTGATAGGATAGTACAAGCAGTTTACCTGCAGATTATTGTAGTATTTCATAGAAATAAATTAATCTATCTGCTCCCACTTTGGAGATTGCTGCCTATGAAAGTAGTGTATATATGCAAAAGAAGGTTGCCATATAGAACTGAAAAGAATGCAAGTTGCCTCATCAGTAATATAAATGGGAATAGAATAGAATTGGTTGAGTATGAAATGACAGAGAAGTATATAGATATAACTCTGAGGAAATGATAAAGACAGAAAAATGGCAAAATTTTAAACTTTGGAGGATAGTTAGGGGTTAAAAGTTGTGTGATGAACCACCAGGTATTGTTACTGTGTAAGGGGAGAAAGCAGTCTCTAACTATTATAATTTCATGGTGAAGTGAAGCTAGACCATATAATTACACTTGTTTGTACCATGCACTGCATCCAACTTGTAAAGTGAGATAAGCAGTGTCTTGACTTTCTTCAGGCATTGTTAATTTCCACCTATTGTGTGAGAACCAAATGTGGCTCAAGCCATTTGATGTTACTGCCTGCCATAAAATTTTAAGCTGGAATGCAAGTGACACAGATGCCTTCTGATGAAGAAAAACGACTTAATTAGTTAGATTTAATGAGAAAGTAGAAGGTGGCTTCCCTACACAGGTGAAGTGAAACTGAGGTAGACAGGAAAGAGTGAGATGGAAAGGAAATATTTGGAGAAGCAGAGAGACATGGTAAACAGCTGCACTTGTGTAGTGATGATCATGGTTTAAAAGTTTAAGAGACCATGAAATGGGACTACAGTAATGATGATAGTAAAGAAAGACACCCTCATCTGTTGGTATACCAGACCCATAATTGTAGTATAAGCTGATTTGTCTATTTCCATGATCAGGTCAGTTTTCCATTTTGTCAAAGTTGGACATCTACTCGTAATCAGTTTTGGTTATTCAGTACCTGCAGTTTTTATTTTATGTTGCCTTGTCTAACAGGTATGTTTAGCAACTTCCATTATACAGCTTATGTGCCAAGCTACAACTTTTCATGCTTGTGTATATCTGTTGCAGGATATTTGCATGATGACATCAACACTGCTTTTCTGAGCACACCTGTAGTCTCTTGCACTAATCACATTTTGCCAGTCATGTGTTTTTGTATTCATGTAGGCTTTTCTTCAGTTTTGGTTTTAGTCTTTATGTAGAAAATCATGAAACAAATTTGGATTATTGTTCACTGGAATAATATAAGATGATTTGCTGCAATAGTTATTTACTATTTTTATTAATATGCTGTCATGACTAATTGCTCTTTTGTAAGATTCTTCTACCCAAGGGAGTGTTTGTGGCAAGAAAATTTGGAATTGATAATGTATGTTCCAAAAGAGCAATTATTCAGCTCACCAGCTCACACAGTCCTGCCCTATTTATACCATCAAGGCTTCCCAGAACAGGTACCCCTTCACCCTATCTTTGTGTTCCCATTGCACTAGTTGGATAGTGTGAGTGATGGCTTTCTCATATTTGAAGTCAAATGAAACCCTTACTATAGAGTGTAGAATAGATCACCAGCTTCTGGCTCTCAAGAGGGTATTGGTCCATTTCATGTGGATTTCCCTGCAATCAAGGATAGTACTCATCTTCCTCAGATTATGTTTCTATTTTCAGATCTGTCAGCAGAGGCAGTGGATGTTTTGTTTCTAGACTGCAGTCAGCGGACATCAGATGGTCATACATCCATTTCCTATCTTGCCAGTAGTAACCTTAAAAATTCTTAAGAGGAGAGGCAAAGAGATTCTGTAGTGTCATGCTTTCTAGTTAGAGAGTGGTTTTTATTTGTAAAGAGCCCAGCAGGTTATTCTGAGTTTTTCTTGAGAACCTTGAGTCAGGTTATATTGAATGAAAAAAGGCATAATTCTTGTTAATAAGGTTTGCAGATTAACTAGACACTGGAGTGTATCTTTTGAGATTTATGGGTTGTATGGTGAGTGCTTTCAGTAAAATATAAATCCTCAGCGTGACTTCCTTGTCTGAGAGAATATCAAGTTGTTTGCGAAACCATTTGGAATTTTCATGTTTCTGTAGAATTTTGGGAAACAAATTCCGTTGCTGTGCTGTGTAATTTCTGTCTTGCTGTCATTTTTTTTCAAGAGTAAGTCACACAAGTGAAATATAAGTTAGCTTTATGATACCTTTTAAAATTAATCCTTGATTTGGAAATAGCTATAAATCTTTTGGATTTATCTGTGAAGAGAAGTTGAATCAAAATGATTTGTAGGATAGCTTCATTTAATTTTCCAACTTTTCATTGTTGTAGATAGAAAAGTTTTCATCCAGAATTATTTTGTTTCATCTGGCCAGAGGAAGGAAAGTATATGTTGCACAAGTATGCAGTATCTAGAAATGCTCTAGATCAAAGAGGGCCTTACAATGTTTTTTTTTATTGGGAGATAAAGGATGATGCTGAATATTTGTCCTAATCTAGTATGAAGCTTTAGGTACTCTTATACTTAGTAAGTTATTGCTTTATATGTAAGGGTATTGCAAGTGTATCTTTACTTATGGACTGTTGGAGAAGGTTCCCATGAAATCCCTTAGTCCACAATCTGCTGTGTGGTCTTGTCACTGAAAAGCTTTTGGATACAAGATATGCTATTGATCTTCTGTGTAAACTGGTATTAATCAGTCATATGATTAATTATATAGCTCCAGGGCTGTTACTAAATTCTGCCTGCTTGAGGTTATATAGCAAGCGAAAAGTCAACTTTAGTGAGACTATATGATGGAGAGTAGTCTCGCCAAAGAACTTCCTTAAAGGAGACCATCCCATAGCTACTGGGTATAGTGCCAGTTTTGGAGCTGTAGAAGCCCTAGGATAGGGTGTCCTGAGGTTGTATAATAATAATTAGATAACCCCAGGATCACTTTTATGTGGTTCCTGCAGCTTCAAGGCTTTACTGCTGCACTACAGTAAGTAGCAGGGAAATGATGGACCTAGACAAAATCCCTTACTATCATCAGTTATAGATCAAATCCAGACTCAAAGCAACACCATCACTAACATAATTACTTGAAAGCAAACAGGCCTATTTTAGTCCTGATAACCACAAAACCCACAGCAACCAGTGCTGGTAAAGAAGAAAATCCATACCTTCCACACTCCAGTCCCCAAACATGATGTACTTGTCACCCAAATAAACATCCTTTTGCCTGAAGAATGGTTAAACATGCTCATAAACATTTCTTAAAAGACAGCCACAAACCAATCATGCCTGAACAGGAAAACCATAAAAAAACAGAACAAAATCCAATCAGACTCACCTGCTGATCCACATTTCACTGTCAGTGATACTTGTAATGCAATTTAGACCTTACTTAACTCTTCTGCAAACTTCCACCTATAACACTTCAGCCCTATTGCAATTCAGGCTCCTACAGGTACAGAGAAACCTTTAAGTGCACTGGGATTTGTGATTCTGGTAAAAAATATCTTAAGTGCAAAAAGCCCCAATGGAGTCAATTATATATTATGGCTCCAATGGAGGTGTGTACCAACTGCAACATTTCTCACTACTCACCTCAAAGGGCTTCACTGGGGTATTGGTAATAGCACATAAGATGATTGTGTACTTATGACAAATGTTTTAAATCAGTATGAAAAAAATAACACATGTTTTTAGTGTGATATCAGTGAAAAAACATCAGGAAACAATGGGCATTGTTACAGTACTCACCAATGTAGTTGGTTGGAGCAGCTTGAGCAGACGGTAGGGGGCTGATTAGGTAGGAGGAGCTACTGTGAGGATGGGCCAGGCTTTGTCTCATCCTCAAAAACTGCACTCTTCTTTTTAAAGATCTGTGATAGGCTACTTTGCCTATAGTTTTAGAGGCAAAGCCAAACTCAACCTGTGGTTGACATTAACCTGATGCTCACCAGCCTTAGTGCACCTCATCACCTATATTTTCATATCCAGACTGCTGGCTCTTCCATGATTGCTTGACAATTTCATAATCCCTATCACTTGCATGCCTTTTTCCAGACATTATGGTTGTCTTGTGCACATAAAAGTAGGCATAAAGACAGAAGATAAATCCACCATGCTGTGGCATTATCAGACATATGGTTGTTACAGTAGTACCTGGAAGCCTCTTACACCCTTTGTGTCAGGTTGGTTGTCATATTTTTATTGTTATTAAGACTAAGTCAGTGAGTTAGTTTTAACATTTCTCTATAGGCACGATATACTTGATCTTTTTTCACCCCATGATTTCACTCTATTTCTTTCAACTTTTCCTTCTCAGTTTAAATCACTTTAAATATGGGCATGTTAGCACAGTCTTCTTGTTGCCCCCAAGTTCCCATGTCTTCAGGAGTATAGAATCTCATGGGGTTCATTCTTATGCTCATGCTCACACAGTGGCTGTACTGGACCTTCCTATTACCTGTACTTTTCAAGTAGACCTCACTAATTTTTTTCACGAACATTCATCAGCATCTTTCTTCAGGTCTTTTTCTTGTTGAATATCATTTAGATAGTACTTCTTATACAATATTTTGCTCCACTTGGAGACCTAATTGTCTAGTAATGTTTCAAACTTCTTTTCACTCCTTTCATTATAATTTGCTTCTATGATTCCATTTCATATGTGAAGTTCATACTTATTCCAACATTAGTGTACCAGCTCATGCTTCATAGACCTGGAATCTCCAAATTTTTTATATCATCTGTCTTGAATTTATCTTAAACAGGATGATTCAGCAAGCAAGACATGGTGAGCACTACTCACTAACCCTGCCTTTCTGGCAAAATCTCATCATAGGTACTTGTATGTATGTGTAGGTATTTAGTTACCACAATTTTTTGTTCTTTTTCCACTTACTGAGTTCACATTTTCATAAACATTACAAAGTTTCATGCTAATCTACATTCATGCGATGAGGTTGTAACATCCTTCCATCATCAGGCTGAGATCCTCTACATTGAAGACTTCAGCATACACTAGTAGGAATGTCTGAAGTTTTTTCACACAGATGATGTGGGGAAAGAGGAAAGGAGGGATCTGGGGTAAATTGTCAACTACTTTACTCATTTTCTGGGCCATCATGACCACTCTTTCAACACTGGATTTATTTCTAAAGTCTAATTCTTTTGCTGGTGCTCTATATAATTTCATCCTCCATTGGCTCACCTGATCACACATTTTTAGAGATATCTCTGTAGTTGTTTACACCACCTCTTCCTTTTGAAGAGCCTCCTAAAAATCCTGACTGTGACTGGGTTAACTTATGAAAGTCCTTTTATGATTCTTTTTCAGGAAGTATGCTGTCATTCCTTGAATGATGCTTTTTGTTTTTGCTGATCATGTAACAGAGGTTATTGTTATGGGATTGGAGGCGCAAATCCCTTCTCGATATTAGGGTATCAATTTTTTCAATCCATGGTTACTCACATCTGAGGTCAGTGGGTCAAGGCACCTTGGGGATCAATGTTGGAAAGACTCTTCCTCCTTTGAGTCTCATTAATATCTTCTCTCTGCTTAGAGCCTTTGCAGATGTTTTGTTCATCAAGTAAGGCAACCTTACCTAAAAGAAGTATTATAACTTTTCTTGTAATGATAAGTACCTCATCTTTGGCTTTAAATATCTTTTATTTTTTTTTTTTGTCTTCCTTTGCTTTTCCATGTGATTAGTACTGTAGCTCTTTTTCCTTCAGATAAAGTCTTTGTGTTTACTCAAAGTCTTTGTGTTCTTTGTGTTTATTCTTTTCTCTTTTAACTCTTATACATGTTGTACCTCTCTAATCTGATGCTCTGAGGTCTGGCAACTCCCATGCTCTGCTACGTTTTGTATCTGCTGCCATTACTTTGTGGATCTGCCACCAGGGTGGTGCTGTTTGCAAGTTAGTAGTGATAATGCGCCAAAATCTGCTTACATTGCAGCCGAACTAATTAAAAGTCATGTTAATTTCTTATATTCAGCTGTATTTTAGCCCTTCAGGGTGTCATCCAAGAGATCAAGAGGTGAAGAAGATGGTGATAGTGCTGATAAGTGTATGTATAAATCACTATCGATGCTTGAAAAGGTGGTGTTACTGAGAAAATTAGATAGAGAAATTTTTGTAAATACTTTGTGTGATTATTATGAGATTGGATCATCAACTGTGTATGACAAAGAAACAAAAGGAGCAGATTTTTTAGTTTTTTTGCTGAAAATGAATGCCTGAAAAGTTTAAAGTTTCAGAAAACTTTAGAGGAATGAAAATTCTTTCACTTATCTACCGTGGTACTTAAAAAGGGTGGACGACAACTAAACTTTTTCTTGAATGGTTTGAAATTACTTCGTGCGTGAAGCTAGAGCACACTGTAAAGGAGCATCCACACTATCGGGCAGTGCCCAGTGAGCACGAGTGTTAAGTCTGTCATCAAACACTTTGTGGCTACTGTGATGGGCAAATCAGTGGATTTCCCTTTCCCGTAGTTGAGCGAAATCAGACTGCCTGGTGGTCTGACACCGGGTCTGGAGCACTGGCACTGCCAGCCACAAAAATTTAACACTACACCATATAGTTTTCTGCACTGTTCATTTTTATCTACACAGCAATCAATATGTTACACAGCACTATTTTTTCCCTTCACCTTTGCTGCACATGGTGCTACCACACTCGTGGCCTGCCGACCAGCTACTGGCTAGTGAACAACTTGAATGCCCAACCACCTCAACAGTGTGGACAACAACACAGGCATGCATATTTTTACATAGGGGTTTCCTTAGGGATCAGTGTCTATTTTCCAGCATTTTCTGAGGCCTGGCAGTGTTCAGGTCCTAAGGTTGACGGATTACAGAGGTTCAACATGTAATTAGTTTACTATCTGTGAGCTCCTTCCTATGATCTTTTTGAGTCAGTACACTTAATACTTTTCTCTATAGACACAGACAAAATGTATGGACTAAGTGTTTTCCCTCCTCATGTTCTGAATGTATGTTCTCAGAACTTGCATCCTATCTTTCTTATTTTCCCCACTTAAAAAAAATTCGGAACTTTCATCTCAGAGATATGCATTGATACAGCTCATCCCAAGGGAGGGTGATCATTCTAACTTCTGTAGCCATTATGCCATTGCTGTAATTTCTACATTTTTTAAAGTTTTGGAATCTCTCCTCCACTCATATTTCTCAGTGCATCAGGCACCTTTGCTTGTTCAATGGTTTTCGTTTGTTAAAAACCATAACTTTTCCTTTATTGGTACAGTTTTCCCAAGTAAGGATTATCATTTGAATCCTTTCATCTATCATCCTGTTGGTTTGAAATTTACAGTTTCTGAAGTCTTTGAATCTTTCCACAGCTCCCATTTCCTTTGTATCTTGAATGTCACAGTCTTCTCTATGCTTCTTAGTGTAGCTTTCACCAGTGATTTTGATTTATGATAATAGTATCTGTTTATGCTCTCAGAAACTTTTGGGATTCCTGTGATGTAGCTCTTCATATCTTTGAAGCAAGCTTTTGATAAATTGTAACATCAGGGTCTCATCTCCAAACACTTTCCTTGTAGGATTTGTGTTACATTTCTTATGTCTCTGGTTGGTCCATTTCCATAATTGTAAACAGATCAGACTCAGTTTCTTTCATCATCAACAATAGTTTTACACAAGGATCTGTCATGTCTTCTGGCCTCTCCCCCTTTTATCGGTGACTAAAAAAAAAAATGAAATCTGATGGCTCAACTCTGCCTTCTTCCACTCTTTTTCACATCTACTTTACCTTTTCTTCCTTGCTTGAGTCATGCCTTCTAATGTAAACTCAGAATTAGATAAGATTTTTCTGTGTGGCACATGTAGCATGTTTAAGTCAGATAACTCTAAAATACATTTACTGTCTCTCTCCAAAACTCACCACAACTCTGTCATCTTTGATGAAAATCTTTGTCAGCTCTGTGATACCACCACTTATCCCCAAATGCATTAAGTATCACATTTAAAGATTTTGGACACTTCACATTACATAAATATCAAAGTTTGGTAAAAAGAAAACAAATTCATATGATTAAGACTTATCTGGAAAAAGAAAACAAATTCATATGATTAAGATTTATCTTTTGAGCACTTTGTCTGATTTCATAGTGGATTGTTTAGTCCTTGTATGGAATACTGCTTTCACCATAGGAACAGTTTTAGCAATTCAAATTTATTTAACAGAGTCGAACTTAAAACAGTCAGGCATTTCAGCTCTCCCAGTCTAAGTGTAAAACTTGATCAACTTTCCATACACTGTCCTGGTAGTTCTCTTTTTTGTAGATATTAATTATCTCCTTCTGAAAGCTGGCTGCTTGGCATTCCTAAACTGTTAGGTAGACAACTTACTATTTGACAAGCTACAGTGTTTTGCTTTTTACTATAATCACTATGCAACTGTTGGGGAATCAGGGGTGGGCTGTTGTGATTTTATTTCTTTCTTTATATTGTTGAGCTTTGTTTTACTTTCTCATGTCATTCTTAGCTGTTATAACCTGGCTCATTTTATAAAGCAACTTTTTTCCTACTCTTCAAAAACTTGATTATTTTGTTTTCTTTCCTTTTGTCCTTTATTTCTGTTGCACATCTTTATGTTTCATTCAAGGCTTGGCCTTGATAGATACTTCTGTCTGTGGCTGGAGTCTTTGACATGAAAAAAGAAAAAAATGAGATCTTTAAAGAAAGTGAGTTGGTGTCTAGTTTTAGTTTTAAAAGGTGGATGTCGTGACCAACAACCCAAACACGGAGGATGTAAGATAAGTCCAGGCATCAGTTCAGTGATCATAGGTTAGGTGGTGGTACTGTAAAGCATTGCTGACCATAGTTCATCTTCTAGCTTAGATCAGTTTTGTGGTAAAGGGGCTTTTTTCTGTGCTTGGTTAACTAATGAACCATAGAGGAATATTGTTGCCAACTATGCATCTTTTTCTTAGCCTCATCAACTAATGAACCACAGAGGAATATTGTTGCCAAATACATAACCTTTCAATTTGTCTCAACAAGATATAACTAACTGAGAAGCTAGATGATTTGTTTTCTTCAGCAAGTATTTGATATGATAGATGTCTTCAAATCAGCTTGATACACAATTGATCGTGTGTCTCTGTGGCTGGTGGTTGAGGAAGGGGTTATCAATGTTAGTTTTGATTTTCTGCTCTGTAGGGTTTGTTTTGCCCTTTAAAAACAAGTCTCCAGTGGTCAGAAGTTATTAAAGCACAGAAACAAGTGTCTGTACTAGGAGAATCATTTTCTTGCTTTACATGCTCTCTTGATTTTTGAAGAGGAAGTACAGAACTTTGGCTCAGTGGAAAGCTGCATAAGTGCATCCAATAAGGTTAGTGTTTGAAATTGATTTCAGTACTCTTTTTGCTAACCTTCTGATGTGTTATTTTTTATTTTAACCCATCTTGTAGAGTTAGGACCTTACAAAATTAATCTCATGTTTTGTAAGCTCTTAGATTTAATCTTATTGAGCTCTTGAAAACAGTGGGTGAATTTTCCCTCCTATTTATCTGTCCTCCTACTGTAATACATGCACACTATTTTTTGTGTATGTACATTTTTGTATATTTCTGTGGACTATGTGCAGGATCCTTCTAAGAACTGATTCTTCTTTCCCCATGCTTGTTTGAAATTGTTTAAACCTAATGCATGGTCACTAGATGACAGTGTTTTGCATACTTTTGGAGATTTTTATATAATGATCCCAGGAGTGGTTAAAGAGGTAACTATTTCACATATTGAAAGTCAGTCGAAATTATTTTGATTGCCTCTCTGCATTACACTGATGTATCTCTCTTGTTTTGTAGAACTGTGAGTTCTTTTCCTTGACTTGCAGTGACACATTTTGTTCCTGCCTGTGTAGCAGGATAGGAAGATGGCAGGGTCTATGGCTTGCTTATAGATAAAAATAAAAATTTGACTTTGGAGAACGTGGTTTCTTTCTTTCATTATTCTTAATTACAGTGCATTGTTGCTCTATGCCTATATTCATCCCCTTATTCTTCTTGGTGGCCCTTACTTCCATGATGGATCAAGAGTTCAGTCACCATAGGACAGTTTACTCCTGACAGTAATATCCTTTTCATTTTCTTATGTCTTTTTGTGTTTCCAATTTACTCAGTTTCCAATCTTGTGTAGAGTTTTGATGATAACATGTTCAAGTATCATCAGTTATGAGGTAAGTATGCTAATTTTCTGTTTCTTGCATTGAGATCAGAGTGTTTACAGCTCGTAGCAAGTTTTATGCAAGCCTTTGAGGATTTTGTATTCTTTTTTCCCCTTCTCCAAGCTTAACATTCAGAGTATGGGTAGCTAGTCATAACAGCATATTATGTCAGGAGAAAACCTCCTTTTAATCAATGAAAGAATTATGATACCCTGACAAGATATGATGTCACTAAGAAATCTCTCCCTTCCCCATCATTTTCTTGTTTTTCAGATTCTTTGTCACTAGATCACACACCTGAGGTGAGGTGTGATGGTGTTCTTGTTGGAGCCTTGATGGAATACCTATATGGTGGGACAAGATGAATTAATGAGCTGGATTATTGATCAGTTCAGAGATGAATTATCCATGTCAAAATTTTCTTGCTCATTTCACACTAATGTGCCAAGAACTTTAAACATGAAAGGGTAGTTAGGTATGACAGCATATCTTATCAGGAGAAATAGCCCTTTTATTGACTTAGGAGGTTTTATGTAATTATGTAATTTGATTTAGATTTTACCTCCATCCACAGAATTGCTAATGATGAACATTCAAGTAAATGCATCACTCCAGGCAATGAACAAGGGTACTGTTCCACCAGAGACGGGATCTGGGCAAGTGGTTGTTCTTCAGCCAGCAGCTGTTGATGAAACCAATAGCCTTCAACCACAACCACAACCTCCAAAGCGCCGCCGCCCAAAGGTGTCAGAAGATATTCAAGTTGAACGTAGAACTAGAATTGCCCTGCGCATGAGGGAAAAACGAGCTGGAGAGTCGGAGGAACAGAAAAGATTACGCAGAATCAGAGAAGCAGAGCGTATGCGGCGTAAAAGAGCAACTGAGGATGAGGTTCAAAAATTAAGAAGACGCCAGGAAGCAGCGGCTCGAGCAAGGAATCGACGAGCTTCCATGTCACCAGAGGAGCGAATTATTGACAGGCAGAAAGCTGCAGATCGAATGAGATTAAGACGTGCTACTGAAAGTGATGAAGCAAAGGCTATACGTCGCTTGAAGGCAGCAGAACGAATGAGGAAAAGAAGAGCAAGTGAAACTCCAGAGCAGCGTGCAATGCGCCGACAAAACATTGCCCTTAGAATGAAAGCTCGACGTAAGCGCAAAATTGAGGAGGACCTAGAGGATATCCAGCCATCAGAAATTATAACACGTAATATGGCTAGTAAAGCACTGAAGAGTGAAAATAATAGGAACAATGCAGTGCATCAGGAAAGTTCAGAAACAGTTTCACATATGAATAGTAACCAGTCATCACACATTTCCAATTCTCAGCTTGTTACACCCACATCTCATATTCTTGTACCTTCAAGTATTGGTGTAGGTGCAAGTATTGCTGTACCGGTACTGGAAGTGGATCCCACCCTACCTGCAATTTCATTAGGGAATTCATCTTCTGGACTCTCAACTGTTGATGTGACCCAGTTGTCTCAGCCCCTATCCTTACATAAATCTGTCAGTACAACTCAAGAGCAGGTGAGTCATATAATTATGGTTATAATCAGATTGCCCTGTAATTTTTTTATCAATATCTTTTTTGATCAGCAAGAAGTAATTTTCAGGCTGCATTTAATTCATACCTTGGAAAGGATTTTGTGTATTTAAAAAATTTACTCAGTTGTCCCAGATAATGATTTTACTGTATATGTTTTTGACTGCTTCTTATAGTGTGAAATGATATTCACTTTACACAAACTTGTATATACTCAGTTGATACACAGAACAGTACAGATGAACTGAATTAGAGTGAACAGAACATGACTGATGTCTAAGATTTTTTTTTGTGTATTAGATGTTTCTTGTTGGAATGCATGGATAAATGATAATGAATGGAATATATGGATAGATAACAATGAAGAAGGAAAGATAGCGTATTGGATAGTATCTGTCATTCACTTTTCAGAACTTGAAAGAATCCAAGGATGAAATATATGATAATGAAGGTTAATTTGTCTCAGATAATATATCCCTTCTGTATGTACACTTAGTACTTTATGGATGGTTCTTGAAGTATTCTAACTTATCCTTATTAGAATGCTAATGATTTGCTAATTTTTCAATCTTCTTACACTCTTCACTTTTTCACTGTTTTACTGCTCTTGAGAGAACTTGCACTTCCATAGCATTCCTCCACACTCCCAGAAGATTGCCTTTACATGGAATTCCCATTTACTTTAGTAAAGGATCAGCTATTCTCAACAACTATCATCTGCGGGTGAGCCAGTCATACCTATCAGAAACATAGCTTCAGATTTTGTTAATATATCATATATAATAACTTTCATTTGAAAATACCAATCTGTTCTTCAGCCTCCTTTGCAGGTATTTTGCAGTGCACAGGTATGGCTAGGTTAGAGGTCTTATCTTTCATGGTAGGTAAAAGTGTTGAGATATACTGCAGTACTTTACATATTAGAGTGCAGTACATGCATAATACAGTACTTAAAATTTTCATTATGCATTGTGTTAGTTGTCAGAGTTGAGTTATGGCCATTAACTCTTTCAGTCCTGATTGCATTAAATTAGTTGATTATCACAGCCTGATTGATATTTGCAATATTTTAAACCTGTAATGATGGAACCAGGAAGATTTAGGAGACCCCCCTTAAGATTGAGGTTAAAAAAAATCAATGATATCATGCTTTAGGGGGGATAATAAAGGTAGAATGACCATATTTACTGATGTCCAGACATTGAAATTTGGCACTCATGCCAAGGCCTTACCTACTCTCCATCATATATATGATTCCTCGGCAATCCAGGATTGTTTCCCAGATCTTACTGTATTTGTGTGTTATGTAAGGTATCTCTAGATACTGATGAAGTGAACCCTTTAGCTTAGATGATGGTGGGAAAAGGCACTGCGGACAAGTATAGCTTGAGCCCTACCAACATCATTTGTACTACCCCGTTGCGTTATATGGGTAACTGAATGGACATTTTAGGATATCCTCCTGTTGCTAATTGTGATGGCTTGTGACATAAGGCATCCCTACAAACCAGTAAAGCATGTCTTTTTAAATAGATGATGGTAGGAAGAGGCATCCTGTAGAAATATGGTGAGTCTTGACACCCTAAACTGTCTGAGTATGGTCTAGTCCTTGAAATGTTTAAATACAAAAATATGAGCCATTTAAAGAACCTCATCCATTTAACCCCTTACTGTCTGATTAAGTTTTCCTTTCTTTTAGCATTCCATCCTTATTATTTGTGAGTTGTATTTAATTAACTGTGAATAAGACCACCTTTTGAGTTTGTCTAGGTCTCTTTTGAGTTGATGCAATCCCCATCATTCTTTACTTCCTTTGTGTGTGTGTGTGTGTGTGTGTGTGTGTGTGCATTTAATTTTAGGAGTGCTAATTCTTTGCAAATCCCAATCAATGTTTTTCATTGTTTACATCCTTGGTAAGTGACATGAATATAGTTCAGCCCTTCCAATGCCATGTGGACTAGGGGAGGATGGTGTATGTGGTGATGGGTTAGGGAAGAGTGGTGATGGGGTAGGGCAAGCTGGTTAACAGTTCTGTCTGGCCTTTCATTTCACATTTAGGTTGGTTTACAGGGGGAAGCTCTAGCTAGTTACTTAGTTGAAGGTAAATGCCAAAGATAGTTTTTGAAAGGAGGAAGAATGATGCAGTAGACTTTTCAGTGTTAGACAAAATAAATAGAAATAGTGATCTGGGAATACAAGGTTACATGGGTAGTTAATTGTTGGAATTTTTTATATAAGTACAATAGTTGGGTTCAGTGATCTGGGAATACAAGGTTACATGGGTAGTTAATTGTTGGAAGTTTTTATATAAGTACAATAGTTGGGTTCAGTATTAAGTAAAAATCTTGCCTAGTGAGGGGATATAAAGATGAACGCGGTCCAAGAGAGGAATGTAACTGAATTCTTAGGTTGAAGTATGAATGGAAAAAATATAACCATGAATATTAAAAGGGGCTGAGGGCTTAGGGACAGCATAGGTCTGCCATTCCTAACCTACAGGTGTGAAACAAGGACATGAAAAGGAATAAGCAGTTCCAAAATTCTTGCTACTGAATTGAACTTTTTAAGGAATGCACATGGTGTTAGCAGATGGGATGAAGTAATGGTGAACTGCATTGATGTGGGATATCAAAGAGAGGTAAAGGAGAGATGTCACAATGTAGGATAAGAAAAATACCTTGTATAGGTTTGATTATGAAAAGATAATGCATGATGACAGGCTAGTAAAAAAAATATGTATATAAGGGTAAGATTGAAGGAAATATAAGTTGGCATTTTGGTAATGAGGGAATATATTGGGGACAGTACTCATGAAAAAGTGAGAGAGGGATGGAGCATGTTTGTATAGAGTAGCCTTGAGTCTTTTCTGCCATAGTTACTTGCCAAGCGGAATGCAGCATCAGAGGTATAGATAACTAGAATAGATTATTCGTTAGTAAATTAGGTCACTGTAGAAACAATGATGATTTTGTTTAATAAGTGGGCTGTATTATCCCAAGACTATTTTGATGCTGATAAATATGTTATCTCTTTTCAGGAAAGACGACAGCCACTTTCTCTTCATAAACATGTGGCAGTCAGCCAAGAATCCTCCCCTACTGCCACCTCAGCACCAGTTTCCACTCTACTATCAAGTATGAATACCAGCTCCCATAGTCATATGGAACCTATTCCACTTCACAAAACCACAAATTACCACCATCATTTACCTCATCTTCTCCATTATCACCAGCACCATACTAGTTCTCCACAGCATCACCATCAACATCATCATCAACATCTGCAGCAGCGCCACCCTCATCAGTAAGAGGTCCATTGTATACGAGAGGCATTAACAGGTTTCTAGAATTTTAGGCATTGACAGATATTGTGAACCTAATGCATTGACAGGTATCTTGTGAGATTAAGGAATTGACTGCTCTCTTTTGAACCTGAAGCATAAAAAAGTCTCTTGAAAGTGAGGCACAGACAAGTACGATGTGAATGTGAGGCATTAATAGTACATGATTACCGAGAAACCTCTTGTGAACCTGATATATTACGTCAAATGTGAACATGAGGGTTAATGCCTTTTGTGACTTAGATGCAATGACAGACCACAGGTGATCCAGGAGGCATTTGTAACAAATTGAGCTGATGCAATGACAGACCACAAGTGATCCAGGAGGCATTTGTAACAAATTGAGCTGTTTGACAGTTTGTGAGTCTGAGTGATAATTCTTCAGAACTGAGCCACTGAGAAAATAAAACGAGGATGCATTATGTTGCAAGGTATTGGTAAAGATTACTAGGTATGATGCAATGTTTGGGATGTTACTATATGCATATTATATAGAAATGAATTGCTGACAGAGGATAAATAAAAGTGGCAAGAAAATTTTGAAGTGATTAGAAAAATATTCAGTTTAATTTACTTGAAAAGATTTTTTTTTATATAGAAATGGGAGTCAAAATGTGAAATTTAGTTGCATCAACTGAAGATGAAGTATTTGGAGATTTAAATATGGACAGTACTATGAACAAGGATGTTTGGAGGAAAGTAAATGTATTGAAAACTAGGCAGATTACCCAAGGTTTCTGGAGATGAACCAGTGGAAAATATGTGACTTTGGTGTAGGAGGACTTGATAAAAATTTTAGAACCCAAACTGTTGTAAGCTATTGAAGCTTTTTTCTGTAACAGTTGATTGGAAAGCAGAATGTAAGTTTATGTGATTGAGTAGCAAAAAAGTGGATATGGAGTGGCTAAAATGACAAGAGCACAAGAAAGATTATAATACCACATTGTGAATGAACTAATTGACAAGACGTGAGATGAACTTCCTAAGTAGTACAATCAAGTGGAAAGAATTGCTATATATGAATGGACATGAGTGAAGCAAGAGACATATGGAAAGAGGTGAGGTGGGTAATGATGGTAGGATCCAGTGATGTTGTGAAAAGGTAGATGAGTACATCAGGAAGAGGGGTTGTTGATAAAGTTGTCTGTAAAAGTATTGGATCATTTTCATATATGGATGAAGTTAAGTATAAACCAAATAACAATATAGTGGGAGATGACAGTTATGTATTTTATGATTATTTGCAACTCCAGGACCCTTTTTATGGGGCTTCTTTAGCTTCAAGACTGTGCTTCACACAGCAGCAGGGTAAAGTGGACATCTTTGGGGCAGGAAGGTCCTTGACAAAGTGTACGTCCCCTGCTGATGACACATCCTTTTCGAATGTGATTTTGCCCTTGCAATAACCCCACTGGCAGAATTCCAGGGACACTACAAACACATGCACACATTTATTTATTATGTGTATATATATATATATCCCAGGGGATAGGGGAGAAAGAATACTTCCCACGTATTCCCTGCGTGTCGTAAGAGGCGACTAAAAGGGGAG
>JAYMFT010024269.1:0-30992 GCA_038088735.1 Panulirus argus
TATATATATATATATATATATATATATATGTGTGTGTGTGTGTGTGTGTGTGTGTGTGTGTATGACTACGTATGACTAAACTGTCACGTGTATATGTTTGCTGTATACATGTCAGTAGAGGTTCAGCAGGCAACAGAGGGTTGTTTGTTCGGTGCATCGCGTTGAGAGAGAGAAGCCTTGAGGAAGCCCTGAAGTGTTTATTAGAGATAGACAAGTGGGTGCGACGGGAGCATGAAGGAGTCCACAGAGACGTGAGCCTAATGATGTAAGGCGAGGTGAAGGTGCGCAAGCTACCTGTCATCGGGGGTCTCAGTCCTGCGCAAGATAACGCGTCTTCACAAGCCATACCTAGCGTGTCCGGGTACATACAGGCTGTTAACTCTGGGGGCTCACGTCGCCTCTGTACCATCGTGTATCATAATTATATCATTATCTGTTACACACTCGCCTGCATCGCAACGCTTAAGAGCACGACGGTACTACCCCTTTGGTGGTATGAATGAGACGAACCAAACCACACTTGAACACATGGTCAAGGGGTTGGCCCTCTCTCCTGCCGTGAGTTTCCTTGTGGTATGCCTGCCTCTTCTTCCATATTCTGGCGACAGTAGACTTTATGGCAGGATGCGTATCATTACTTGTCCATGCGGCTAGGAAGATTAACGTGAGGCCACGCCTCTTAGACCGGTTTTCTTATAAATTCTTTGGTAGTCGCATTTAGTTCCGTTTTGCTTTGCTCGCTGTACGAGTCCACAAGACTCTTCTTCTGCGAAGAAATGATTCCTCACTTCCCTTATCAAACTTCCACATTTTATCTTTGTGTATGTGTGTGTGTGTGTGCTAGCCATCGGTCGGTCGGAGGGGCGCGCCAGGGGCGGTGTGAGAGACGGGGTAAAGGGGCCACCGCCCGTCGTAAAGCTTTCTTTGCCAGACCAGTGTTATCGGCGGGAGATCCGGCGTCTGGGACGATAGATCCGTATATGGCTCTGCGGTGGATTACTCCCCCCCCCCTCCCCCGAGAGAGGGAGGCTGATACGCGATCCTCGGGGGCGTGGCGCTCCTGGTGGGGACGACACCCGACTCTACCACACCTCACTTGTCGCGCGGCTCTGCTCCTCCTGTCCCTCTTGCTATCCGACAGCTAAGTTTTAAGCTGCTCTGTGCGTCTGGACTCGTCTCTGATTCTCTGATTAATTGTAAGATGTATGTTCGCCGGTAGTCGTGGCCATTTGGTACTGAATCACGGGGACCTTGGGGGGAAGCATGATTCAGGTGTGGATGTAATTGGTGGCATCACGTGATACTGGTATGGTTGGAACCCCAGCAGCACAGGTGTGTGGCCAGAAGGGCCTCTTGCTCATGCCTGTTGCCTTCACTGCCACAGCATTTCACCGCCTCCTCACTCATGTCGTCTTACAAGATCTGCCTTGTGTACTTGTCCGATTCCAACCTGTGGCGCAATGCGTTATCACTTTATATATATTTTGGTGTAGGATATGACGTGAGCCTGCCTCACACTGGTCCCGTGTACGCTGCGTCCTAATTAGGAAATTGCCAGGTAGCTTTGTTACTCTGCTGTGTTGGCTTTCAACCTTATGATTGGTTTACATCAGAACCCCGGCTCATCCTTCACGATAAAGCGCGTAGTTTCCTCGCACCAAGAGGTATTTGTTTGTAACGAAGTTGGTACTAAATTAACAAAGGATAAATTCACGCGTCGTGGATAAAAAATAAAAACATTGAGATAATACGAAAGAGTTGACATCCAGGTGTTAGTGACAGGCCAGTGGATGGCGCAATTCGTAATAAAAACCAGGATGTGAAGAATACCGGTATTATTGTGTAATGTTAACAGAGGGAGTCTGCAACGCAAGAAGACGACCGATGCTGCTGCGGCTGGGTCTTGAAGAGCGAGCGAGCGAGCGAGCGAGCACGCAAGCAAGCAAGCAGGCAGTCGGAGTGAAGAACAGGTACCGGTCAGTGGAGGGCAGGCAGGTGGTGAGCTTGCGCTGCTGAATCACTCCGGAACATGACTAAGCCCCCTGTGATTGCTGAGTGGAAGTCGGCTGGCTCTGTTCGTCTTAACACGTCTCTCCTAGACCTTGAGCGTCTGGCTTGTTATGTGGGGCCAATTTCCACCACTTCACCGCACTCTTGTACTAGATTTTTGCTGCTCCACTTTCTTGCACGACAAGTGTTACTCGTGTTACATCACGGGAAAGTGTAGTAATAAAAGTGCCTCGCCGGCTCGATCCAGTAATATCACTCCGTCTCCGTCTGGGCAGGTTGTCAAATATGTACCTTCGCTAAGATAATATGCTTTAGCCAGTTGGACGCACTTCCTGTAAAATTCGTAAGTATATCTCATGCTATCTTCTTTTTTCCTTTCATTAACCTCAGTATATTTCATTTATAAGGCCCGGCCTTGACGTGGACTTTTGTCTGTGACTGGAGCCTCCGACATCAAAAAAAAAAAAAGAAAGAAACAAAAACAAAATGTGCATTTGATGTTTGTATACGTCTACTGAGCTTAACAAGCAAACACCTTGGTCAGACACCGAGCTCGTGGGGGGGTGTAAGAGGACCTCCGACACTGTCGTAAGGTATACACGAGATATGCAAAGCACTTGTTTTGAGTACTATTCTTGACGGTTGCCGTCCATCTCACCCTACAAAAGTCTGGGCCCAAAATGATATACTTAACCCCTTGTGCATGACACACACTAGACCATTGTAAGTGATGTAGTGACCCCCCCTTATGGGTCAGGTCAAAGGTCACGCCATCATACAACCCGAGGGTGGCACCGTCGTGCTCGAGATTAATGGAGTATTTGTTGGAGGTGTGTTAAGAGTGGCGACGCCTCGGCTGTCGTGGAAGGCTCTGGGTACGAAGTTATAGTTGATATCGTCTGAGGTGGCTGCCGAACAAGCACTTTGCTCTGATGGCTACAATTTCACGAGAGGCTGTCAGAATTCCTCCCTCCCTCCCTCTGAAGTAACATTAGACAGGTTTTTGCTTTGTTTCACGAAACTATTGTTTTTTTTTCTTTTCGCAGGAGGAAGACAATGATTGTGGGGGGAAGAGGAGTATGATAAAGAGGGGAGCTGAAGCTCAGTGAAAGTGAGGGAGAATAGGAAGATGAAAAGTGAGACAGTGAATGAGAAATATCATTCTTAAAAATATTTTACCTGGTGGTCTCTCTCTCTCTCTCTCTCTCTCTCTCTCTCTTTCACACACACACACACACGCGCGGAGTTATGCCTTCACTAAACCTATCTGCCTCAGAAACTGATGCATATTTATAGACAGTAGGCGCGCGTCGCCCTCGTCACAGCGTATCTTGCTCGTGTGGAAAGATCAAGTAAGCGATAATGACACTCCCGTCTCATCAGCAGTCCTAAGGGTGTATGGCCGGCCGGATTGTATATGTTTTAACAGGGATGAGCATGGGATGAGGAGGATCTAGGGAATAAGGAAGCGTGGGGGATGAGTTACTAGGGATTTAGCCCGTGAAGCTGGGGAATACGTGCGGTGGGCGGCTTTGATAGGGTTACGTAACGACGCTCACCTCTGAGAATAGAGGAGAGCATGGCTCGTAACTGATCGGTATGTGGGATCCACATAATTATATTTTTTTCAAGTCACGCCTGCTTTGGAATATATACACACGCGATTGTTTTTTTCAGCGCCCAGTCAACTAGTTTTAATTCTTTTCCCAGTCTGTCGATTGATACGACCAAGGGACACACAGAACATAAGGCCTGTTTAGGGCATATTTGCTACTTGTATTTCTGATGGAGTCGGGAGCTGCAGGTACCCTTCATAGCAGTGCATTGTGTGGGTGGGTGGGTAGGGAGGGTGGCTGGGTTGATGGACCAGGGTAGTGCACCCGAGTGGCGCGATGGGAGAGGCTAGGCTAGACGGGAGGTGACGTAATGTAGAGGGAACCGGGTTGTATAGTGGTTGCCCACGTTTACGTAAGGTAAAGGCTATTTCGGGCTGACGCACGCCCATGCCCTGCTGTTCATCCCCAGTTTCACTCCTGAAGCACGACGGTACGACGATTTAGCACGACGGTACGACCCTTTGAGCACCCCAAGCCATCGTACCTCGCAAGGGTCGTACCGTGATGTTCAAAGGTTTGAAGTGTCAACAAGGCCCCTGGGGCTCCCTTACACCCGCTGTTGTTTATAGATCGAAGCAGAGGAGTTACGGCCGCCCGATTAACTCTTGTTCCCGCGTCTTTTTTACTCCTCTCCTTCTGGTTATGTCTCTATTCCCTCTCTCTTTTTAATCGTTTTTTTGTTAGCCTACGCGAATGTTAGACAGTGTCAGCGATTCTCGGGGGGAGATTTTGGACGTACAGATTCGCTCTTGTCCGTTCCGGGGATCTATGGAGGCTTAAAACTGGAAGGACAAACTGCAACCAGGAAAATCGGAAAATAAAGGAGGTAAGCGCAGTCCATTCAACACTTCCTCATATTTGAGTCCGCGAAGCTTTGGTACTCCCTACTCGCTCATGTCTTTCCCAAGAACTGTGACCTGGCACTTTTTAAAAGGACGGGCTTTTCGCTTACTCCAGAAAAAAAAGATCTAAGTACATTTTCTCATCTCTTTCTCTCTCCCATTAACCCTTTTTTATATTTCAATTGAGGCCCGGCCTTGAAATGGACTATTGTCCGTGGCTTAAGGATACACGTGCTGATCTTCAGCTCTTGTGTTGAGCAGGATAGTGGACGACCGATCAGGGTAATTCACTGTTGTCCCAAGGCCGATACTCCTCAGTGTGATGATGTGGGCAAGTATAGTAAAGATTATCAGGTTGATATTCACGCGATCAGGAATTGGTTACCTGAGCATGAGGGGCTGTAGGAAGTAACGGAGCACTGTGTCAGGAGCTCATCCATCAACCCAAATCGACGAGTAACGAGTAACTGAAGCTAGGTAACGTTATTTCCTTGATGCAGTTGTCGTGGGCGGTGCTGGTGGGCTATACATAGAAGGGGCAGTAACGCGTGGTGGGTCGGCGTCGTTGCCTGTGAGTGTCTTTGTGGTGGCTGGATTACGTGTATTCCGTCGCCGAGTTTTGGTGGTTGGCAGTCAGTGTGGGAAGAACTCCCTCTTGGTGGATACGGAACTGGAAATCGAGAACTTTTATCGCCAGAAAAATTACCTGTAACATTTCTGTAGCCCTATTGGGGTTCGGGTAACATTCGTTCATGGGATTTGGTTATCACACGCAAATGGAAGAACTACCTTAAATTTATGAACGAATGTCATGCTTGTACTTGAAGGAAGGCGGAGAGGCAGGCATAAAGTGCCAAAGGCCTTGGGGGGGGGGTGGATGTCACGTGGGGAGGGCTGACTGCGTCCAGGTACCGTTCAGTGGCGTCTGTCAAAATAGCGTTGGGCTGGTGTTTTATCAGTGCTCCTTATCAGGTTATCTGGCGTGTACGTGTGTGGTTGGGGCCTTTGTTAACCTGAGAGCCGTGGTGCTGGAGCTCGCCGCAGCCACACAGGGAGGGTCTGCTGGGTGGGTCAGGGACATCTGCCTCCTCTCATACACGTTACCTCAGACTGGCCAAGGAAAACATTTTCGTCTTTTATGCCACTGAGCACGACACGACGATGCGCAACCCCCCCCCCCCCCATGGGTGCGTCGGGCTGTACCTGTGACCTGAACCTTGAGAGTCAGGTCAAAAGCTAAACTCCCAAATTTAAGGGTCGTGCTTCAGCCGTGCCCGTGGGGGGAAGGATTAGATACGAACGAGGACATTCAAACACGACTTTGTACAGTAGTATTTGTTTCCTCTCTCGCCTGTTCAGGCCTCAGCGAAGTGGTATAAGGAACAGGTGACTCTGCTGCCAGCTTTCACAGAATTATAATACAGGAGGTAAGGATTTCCACCAGCCTTCGCTCCTGCCCTTCTTAACACCCGTCCACAGTTGGTCTTTTGACACACATCTCTTCCCACTTTTACCATAAGTTTCTAGCCTTTTAGATGTAACAATAAGGTCGATGTAATACATTACCCTTTGTGTGTAGACTAATATCTTTTTTCTTTATTCCACAGGTAAGGAAAAAAAAAATGACGGAGTGAAAGCGGAAATGTGAGTTTGAAGAGAATGATCTTTTGATGCCTTGTAATGTAATTTTTTTTTTTAAGCACGGCGACTCAACCTCTTGAGTATGGCGACTTAATTCTCTCTCCCCCCCCCCCCGTGTACGACGGCTAAAGTAATCCCTTTTACTCGAGCGTACTTTAAGGGTCAGGTCAGAGGCCAGCCAGGCCACCCTGTCCTGCTCAAGGGGTCGAACCGTCGTGCTTGATGAAAAGAGTTCAGCAGATTAAGAGCACGGTTGTTATCATGTTGCCGCATACAATAGAAACCTACAACCGAAGTTTAAATCTGTGCAAGTCCGGACAGTGTTGGGGGTGGTAGGAGACCCGCCACCCTACCACCCGAAGACTTCAACAGGTAAGTTTTACATGGAAGAGGAACTTTATATGACCTTTACGAGACGTGTCGCGTACCTCCGGACAACTTAATCTGATCCTGGCTGTTCGCCGTGGAGTTTCAAAGAATGAAGTTACGATTGAGTGGATTGCCATGAACTGCCAGCAGCTTGGTCGTGGTACGGGTGTGTCATATCCAGTCACCGGTGACTGATTTTGATCCACGAACTGTGAGGTATTTTTCTGTGGGTCGAGAGTGGCAGTGCTGGTCATTTTGGGATTCGTCTGTGGGTCGTGAGTGGTGGTACTCTGGCTATCGTTGTATTAGTTGGTGTGTTTAGCAAGAACATGGCAGGTGAGGAGGTGGAGGAGGAGGAGGTATGCTGATGCACGTAAGGAAACCGTACAAGCATCATCAGCTGTTTCCTTGCTCAGCATTAACCCAGGAAGGCGTCACGCCAGCAAGAAACCCCCCACCCCGTCATCATATTGTTTTCTTTTTTCCTCTTGTTTCTGGTCTTTTGGTTTCAAGATTTCTGTGAACACTTTTCTTCCCTTATAGTTTATCACGTTTATCAGCCGGACACGTCACTGCGCAGTCCAAGAATGAAAAGTTTTAAATGTTCAATGCATGATGTATTCTAACCACAATTTATACTGAACATCGTATATATATACGGTAAGTTTAATTTCATGTAAGTTGTCCTCCTGACCTCCTGAGAGAGAGAGAGAGAGAGAGAGAGAGAGAGAGAGAGAGAGAGCACGTCCATAAATGGTGGGCAGCAGTGTATTCTCGAGGTTTTGTAGATTTTTTCTTCTTATATTAATCAAAATTATGGTTCGCGTCCAGGTTTTGTTTTACATTTACCTCTTTCCTACGGGTTTTGTAAAGCTTGTGTACAAGTGGTCACGGAGACAGTAAGTGATAAGGCGTATTCTCGTTCTCGAGTCTTAAGTACAAGTCTCGGAGTTGCATCCTGTGGAGGCGGGTATTTCCGGCAAGTCATGTGGCCGTCAACTCCCTTAGAGCAAGACAGTGTGACCCCTTGGTAGTAGTAATGACCACTGGACTTCTGGCATGATTCTCGAGTCCAGAACCAAGCGTTCTCTTTCTTTTTTTTACCCGGGGGTCGTGCGAACGGTCGGGAACGGGCCGGGGTCGCCAGTGAGAAGCGCTCGCTAGTCTTGGGTCGAGTTTTTGCTTCCGGTTTCTTGACCATGTTTAACACTCAGTTTATAGCCGGGACGTTAAACTACGAGAGCGTTCTTAAGAAATTTCAGCTTTTGGAAGGTGAGCCGGTACTGGTTTCTGTCATGAATAAAAGAAGCGGGAATAGCTTTCGATTTTGTTTAGGGGGAAAAAAAAATAGTCAATGAATTTAGGTAAAACTGTTGGTATAGAAACAATATAGGAAAGCAGAAGGCACCTCTCCCACTCACCCCTCTCTCTCTCCGGCACAACTGCCGGCGGAAAAGAGATGAGAAAAGAAAGAAAACCTTTCACATTGGGGAGAACATACTTCCATGGAAATTTTATACAGGAAACTGAGAACTGGGTAAAAGTTCCCCACCCAATTTAACACCATGTACGTTCTGCGGCTGGACTCCGGAAAATAAGCACATGAACAGTGGTAGACTGTATTATCTTTTTTTTTTTTGTACTGATAACAGAGAAATATCTGTTTAGTTTTTATTTTAAATTATTTATAGTGTTTGCATTGACTACAGCGGGAGACTGTTCATTCGAGTGCTAGACCCATCTACAAGTGAAAATAAAGTTTTGCCTACATTGCTATTAAATCCTTCATTTTACCTCCATGTCACTGTTTCTGGTCACTGACCTACCTTTAAATTAAAAGTGAAGAAATTCTCGAATGTTAAGACGTCGAAATATTATGCGGTATTTTGAGAGAGAGGAAAAAAAGAAAAAACTATCGTATCACATCACCCCGGCCGGAGTCTCCGTTTTCTGTAAACAGTTTTAGCTTCGGGTTCTTGCCTTGGGCGGTTGCTTACAACCCGTACAGAAAAATATAACCTTGTTAGGCGGAGAGACCTGTCGGGCCTCCCTCATAGCCTCTGTGCATGCGAAAGCTGCATCACACCAGCACTGGTACCCCTCAGCCTTATTGCTGCTGCTGCTGCTGCTGCTCAAGATAAGTGTTAGAAAACGGAAACACCAGATTTTGTTTTTCATAGTTTTTTCCGCAAGACGAGAGCGAGTTGGTGTTCCCATCTTCTGTACCCGGCCTAGCGTTAAATACAGCGCGACAACTTATCCATTTAAGTATGGCGACTCAGGTAAAGCACGACGAGTTGTACCTCGAATGCGCAGAGTTAATTCTCGATTACGATGCCAACCAAAGTCACCGTTCTTAAAGGGTGTCAGGTTGTCGTTCTCGAAGGGTTAAGTTGCCGTAACGGAAGTGGTTCAGTCTCGGGTTTTGTCGCCTCACTGACACGGCCATGTCAAAGCACTCAGAGGGTTAAATGGCCGAAATGAAGGCGAAAGGTATTCTTAAATCGAGAGTTTTAAGTCACCGTAGTGAAGGGAACGAGCGGGTCTTACCGCAAGGTTTTCGAGTTTTGCGCCGAGAAAAGTAGATCTGCTCCTCTTTCTTTTTCTTCAGGGCAACATGGATTTGTGCCGCTCGGCTTGCACCTTTACATTGGACTGGACGGGTTTTCTTTTACATTCTAACGCTCTTAAGGTAGTCACGAAAGTTTTGACGTTGGGATCCACCTCCCAGCGTACGATCTCTGTGACAGGAAACGTGTACGTCGTTGTTAACAAGCGTGAGGCGCCTCGTCCGTGGAAGAAGCCGTGTGTTTTGTGAACATTTCTAGTTCTTCAGTGATGACCCTCGTCTCTCGTCACCACCATCTCCCCCGTTTTCTGCGTCGAGACTTCCTCCTCTCCCCTCCCGCGCTCCCCACCGTCACAAATCCCTGCGTTGCCCTCGACCGTCGACGCACGTCTTCGCCCCCCACTGCCTGGGCGAAGACGTGCTAGCTTTAGGTGGGTGTTGCCACACCGCGTCATGGGGACTGGCAGTCAAGGATCACCAGATGAGCCACTGTAGGTGATGTCACGGGGATAGAGAGTGTAGCAGACCAGCCGGGCTGCGGCGGCTTCCGCGGGCCTACAGGCTTCGGCTTTAAACAGCTAGGTCGACCAGCGACCCGACCCAACCCAACCCAACCTAACCCAACAGTCTAAGGGGGGGGGGGTCAGTCCGGGCCTCAGTGGAGGAAGACCCATCGAAAACTACACCAGGTATATTCCACGAAACAAGCCCTTCTGAAAACTGCGTGTGTGTGTGTGTGTGTGTGTGTAAGATGCTGTTAAATCTGGTGTCATGATTATTCAGTACTGCCTGAAAGAACGGGGGAAATTTATGGTGAACTTCTTCCCATCATGAGGGCGGTGGGTTGGGGGAGGAGGAGAGAGGATAAATATAGAGTGCACAGAGGTACAGGAACTAGGTCACAGTGAAGGAATTATGTAAGAGGTTACATGTGCTCTAGCAACGACTTGCTGGGACCGGCAAGCTTCGCCTTCTGTAACCCCCCCCTTCAATAAGATGATACGACCCTTGGGATATAACGACCCTCTGACCTTTCTCGAGGGGTCGTTCCGTCGTACTCGAAGGGTTGAGTCGAGCATCTGTCCGCCGTGGTCTCGTCCGCATCCACCAGTAGCCACACTTGCTCAGGCCATAAAAGATTTTACTCTGTCTGTTTTTCAAGGGCGTTGGTGATTCTGATCTGTTGTGGTTGTGGCGGGAGATGGTGTGTTTTTAGCGGCGGAGGCGATGCCTGAGTTGGACGATAAGTAAAGGAGGTCCTCTGGTCGAGTATGGACGCCCTCGTCACACACACACACACACACACACACACACAGACACGTCACCCCTCATGCCATCCCTCCTCCCGCATCGTATTTCCCCCTGTTTCCCTCCCTCCTACCCCTTTTCCTTTCCCTCCCGTCTGTGTCGGTGAAACAAGAGGCGCCCCTTTCCCCACCACCCTGGCCGTGCTCAGCGGAGGAACGAACATTAGTTTCGCTGGGGAGACTGTCCACGTTGTTTATCTTGCCCTCCTCCTGTCCTGGGCGTTGAGGTGGAAGGGGAGAGAGAGGAGGGAATATTTGAGGACAAGGGATACAAGGGAGAATATGCGTGGGAGCTGTCACAGTTGCCAGATCACTCCCACACACTTGCCAAATCGCCAAGGTGCTGATGCACGAGAGGTGAACTTTAAGCTATTTTTATTGGGGTTCCGACTTGACTGACTGTGTGGGAAAGGTTTCTTTATCCCCATTAAGCTCGCTTGGCACGCACCCTTTAGGTATGACGGCCGAGTCCTTTATCTGATCCGTAAGTGTTGCGTTTAAGGACACATACATCACCATCTTCATCATCCCAAGGGTTGCACCGTCATGCTTTTAAGGACTCGTGCCGTCGTGTTGAAGGGAATTGTTTCTTCTGAGTCCAGGAGTGAGAGGAGCGGCGGCCTGCAGCTGGGTACTTTCCAACGACCACCAGCTCGGTGAAGTGCCGCGTGTAGAAATTCTTTTGTGGGGAGCCATTCCTATATTGATTGGCTTGGGCGAAAAAGAAAAAAGAGATGCCATCCCAAAAGAGTAATAAACAGTAATAGCGCCATCCCAAAAGAGTAATAAACAGTAATAGCAGCACGAATCTGGTTGTCGGTACGTCATTAGCTTTAAGAAGAATAGAGTCGTAAATCTAACTTAATAAAAGGCCTTCCCTCCCTCCCTCCCTCCCTCCCTCTGTCGACGACGTGGGTCGTTCTGACTCAGGGTATCGATCAACTCGACTCTTCCCCCTCCTCCTCCTCCTCCTTCTCTCCCTCCCCTCCCTAGCACTCACTGCCCTCAACCACCCCATTGACAAGGCTCTCAGTCTGTGCCCTCCACATAAGTTAAAATGCCTCAGTTTCGTGGCATTAGTTAGTTAGCAGCCTTGGGTAAAAGGCTGCACCTTTTTTTTTTTTTATTATTGCTGTTAATGGAGCATATCCGGGCCGAGCGGGCAGTTGCTGTGTGGTGGGTATTTTATATACGATACCCATGGGCAAGTTATGCAGTGGAGGGAATGACCATTTTCTCTAAGCATCTTCCCTAGCTTTCCCGCGATGCTTATGTAAACTCTCTCTTGTGCGTCCAGGCTTCCCTAGCTCCTCCCATCTCTTCCCTTCCGACGGGTCGATATCGGTGCGTCCAAACCCACCCTAGGGCCCTTCCCTCTCCGCCCGCTCCTGGTAGACGTGTGGCTCGCCACACCGCCCCTGTAAGGCCTCTCGCCGCAGCATACACTGGCCTCACACCCCCTCCGGTCGGCCGGCCGTGACTGCAACCTGGCCTCGCTGCTCCATATCGCGTAATTAGGGCGCGAGGAATCGATCATCGTGATTGACTGCCATCGGGGGGGTGGTGGTGGGGTGGGGTCAGCTGTGTTTCGACTCTTGGGCTTATTTCCTCAACCAGCATATGTCGGGTTTCTTGTTAGCAGCCACAGGACTCCCCCCTGTGCCCTAGATATATATATGCACGGGCAGGAGGCATTGGTATAAGTACAGCATATGCAAATGACGGCTTGGGACGCCCTCCTCCCCACCAAGGGGTTTCTTTAGCTCTGCCTCCCCTCGTTGGGTAATTAGCGTGTGGTGGTGGGTGGATGGGCGAGGAGTGCAGAGAAGATGAGGTTGGTAGGCCAGGCAGTGCGAGGAGGGGGGGACTCCTCCGCCGTCGTCGCCGCCGCCGGCTGGGCAGCACGCCAGCCACGCCCGCATTATCCAGAGACTGTGATTCATGGTGTCAACATAATGACCTCCTCCTGGCCCGGCACAGGTGTCGCTGCCTCCTGCTCTGCTTGGGGGCCACTGGGGACGTTTGGAGGGTGTCATGGGCATGACGCCTCGAGCACGACGCTACGACCCATAAATACAATGGCATGGTCTTTGTCCTAACTCCGGTAATGGTCAAGCCAAAGAAGGGGTCGGGCCAGTAATGGTGGTGATGGGAGGTTGAGCCAGGAGGTCGTTGGTGATGGCTGTGTGCGGGTATTACGAAGGGAGAAAGTGATCGTGTGAAATAGTGGGTGAGAGGCACAAGGGAGGTAGTGAGAATTTGTGTTAGAAGATACCGTCAGTGGGGGTGAGCAAAAGTGGTACTGGATGGTGTTGCAGGACATGGGTGGGAGGGGAGAGTGGAGGAAGGAGGGTTATGGCGAGATGTAAGGGGAGAATGGAGGAAGGGAGGGTGTTTGTGGTGAGGAGAGTGTGGGGAGTGGAAGGAAGGGCGAGGGGGTCGAGTGAGGCGATAGCTACAGAGGGGCGGACGGAGTAAAGTGTTTTGGTCAAGCGACTCATTGATTTTACAGTCTCACGTGGGAACCTATTTCTGGCCTCTGGTCCCACGGGCACAGAGGGGGAGCCAGTCTACCATATTACACATATTGTACCGGTCGTGTTGCACTAAGTACGTGTGCTGTTAGGTGAGCCGGGTGAATAGTTTACCCATTACAATACGTAATGCCGCACTGGCCAATCCGCATTCCATAACCCACATGCACTGGCAATACGTGTGTGAGAATTTATGAGATACTCGCTAGTGTTTAGGTCGGGCAGGAGTAACGGGGTCAGCCAGGTGGCACGGAGTCAGGTGAAAAGAGGGTAGTCAGGGACCCTAAATACATAGAGTACATGGAAAGGACGGGAAATGGGAGACCCGATTGTCCATAACGAGATCTGTTTTAAAAAGAAAGAAAGAAAAAAAAAATATATATATATATATATATATATATATATATATATATATATATATAGTGGTAGAAACTGGACAGCAAAGAAGGCACTTCCCCTACCCACCTCTCCCTCCAACTCAACTGCCCACAGGAAAAAAATGACAAAAGAATTCCATGTACTATAGGAGTATGATACTACCATGGAAAATTTTATAGGTAAATGTGAACTGGAAAAAGGGTACCTATCCTACGTAACGTAAAACGTGAGGGCAACGCCGTGGTGGAGGCCCTGGTTGGGTGCACCACGTGGGGGGGGGGTGCAAGCCACGTGATAGAGGTCCTACATGGGTGCACCACGTGGTGGATGTCTTGGCTGGGTGAAATACGTGAGGGCAAGCCACGTGTTGGGGGGGGGGGGGTCCTGTCCTGGTTGGGTGCGCTACGTGAGCGTAGGACACACGCGTCACGCCCTCGGTGTCTCTGCGTGATCAGGAGCTGGTGCTTTGGAACGGTCAGCTAGAGGCAGTGTTGTGCCTTGCCCTTTGTAGTCCTATGTTTTGTCATGTGCTCACCATTCGCACCACTACTCCATCAAAGCTTCCGCCAGTGTTGGTAGTGAACCTGCCACCATCGCAAATAACACCCGTGCTCCCGTCGCTGACAACACCTCGTTCCTCATCTGACAACAGGCTGGTTGCCATCAGCACCAAAGCCTCGTTAATCATAAATACATCTAATGGCTCTCTTAACAGTTCCCACCGGCATTACTGACAGTGCCTCCGTTTGACATCTGAAACATCAATGCCTTTGACAGTCGTCCTTAAAGATAGCTTGACCGTCATCACATATTTTAGTACGATTACTTAAATCACGAACCTTTACCGCCAACACTTATCAAGTTTTATAACAAACACTTCTGTAATCGTCAGTGACATCATTACCATTATCAGTGATAGTGAGACATCACCAACACATCACCAGTGGTGTCGGGGGGTCAGCCACCCACTCACAGGGACAAGTGGGAGACGTCACACATACCATTAAGAAGTGTAAACACGACCAGCTTACATAAGGGACTGGTAGGACGGATGATGACCACCTCCCCTAGTCGGAGGACATTGTGGAGGGGGGTGTTGGAGGGGCCCTAAAACTCTTTCCGCCGCAGGATCCCTCATACCTGCTCAGGTGTCCTTGTCAAAGGGTTGTTGGCAGGCGCAAGGAAGATCCTAAGGAACTTCTGCGGTATTTATGAAGCAAGCACAGTACTCATGCTCACGAGGAAAACATTTCGAGGTAGCGAGCGAAAACAGGACGGAACTCTGCATAGACGTAGAGTAGAAAAATGAATGATGAATGGGCAGGGGAATGTATGAGTGAGGCCTGGGTATGTAGAGAGTTACTACAGACTTGGGGTAGCAAGAGAGCGAGGACGGGGTAGGAAGAGAGAGGTGGACGCTTGTGGGTAGAGAGTGTGTGTGTGTGTGTGTGTGGTGCACGAGGAAGACGCTAACAGGCAGGCAGGGGCTGGGCACGAAGAGAGAGGCAAGCGAGGGGATAAGAGCCAGGCCCATACGGCCGGCTGGAGGACCGACACCCCTAGTGCAGCTGCAGCGGCACAGAATTGGGAAGGTCTGACGGTTAACACTTTTCCTGGTCTTGTGGTTTAGGTCCTTTAAAGTCTCTGCGGTTGAGAACGACCACTGATGATGATGATGATGATGATGATGATGATGGTGCTGCTGCTGTTCTTGGTGGTGGTGGTGAAGTTATTGCTGTTTTCGTCTGCTGTTCGTGGTAATAGTGATGAGGGTACCGGTTCTTCGCGTTGCTGCTGTACCTGCGCGTTTGCCACTGGCTTTGCGGCACACGGTTGGGTCTTGCAAGCTCCTCTTGCTTCGGAATGTTAGGTGATGGAGCCGCCTCTGCCGCTGCCCGGTGTTTGTGCCGCTTCTGGCACAGCTGAGACCACTCCTGCTTGGAAGTTATTGCCGCTGTTTCTAGTGGCTGGGTTGCAGCTAAGACGACCCCCCACACACCACACCACACCAGTTGGTGGTGGATTCGGCCGCACGCTAATACTTCATTGATCCTGTGCGTCATATCATCCACTGGCCGCCGCCACAGCTGCACCTTGACTCCATCTTCTTGTCCTCACCTTTGATTTAATCGTGCTCCAAGACGAGCAAGCTCCTGAGGTGTTTTTTTTTTTCAGTACTGGCACTTTTTTCTATTCTTTTTTCATGCCATACTTGTAACCTTTAGTACAAGGTGCGTTTGCTAATTTTATTGTAAAAGTTAACACTTTGAGCACGACGGTTGCGACCCTCTAGCAAGTCGTAGGTCAGGGGCCAAGCTGTCCTACCCAAGGGTGGCACCGTCTTGGTTAATGCGTTTAAAGAAGCCAGTTTAATGAAGCAGACGGCACCAAGAGTCAACATTACTCAGGAAGGGATGGACCACCACACGCTCAGGATATTTCTACTCGTATTACTCGCCCTGGTTTAAGATGACAATCCTTCCTGATGATGAGATGTTGCTTTCTTCATTTATCTTTTTATTTACTTATTTTGATCGAATGTAATTTCGCAAGCGTCTCTGTGAAGACTGAGCATTTTTATTCGTGAGGGTAACATATTATATATATGCCTTGTACTTACTCAGTATATCATTGATTATATATATAATGTTTGTTTAGCCAATGCTCACGGCCTGAGACTGTTTACTCATTGAATGTAATACTTTTTTCTGTTATGTTGTTAAAAGTAATATACCTTAGCTTACCGTACGTATACCTTACGATAGATCGGAGGTTTTCTACCCAACAACGCTCTCTGGCTGGGACCTTGCCTAAGTTACGTATGACTAACAATGGTTTTGGAGATCTACCTCCACAGTTTTGTCTAAGACCTTTCCACACCTTACATGTACCTTACACTGGTTTCGGAGGTCTTCAAACCCCGATAGGTCTAAGACAATTTCGGTTTTGGCGCATATAGCCCGGTTTTCGACCACGGGCGCTGCCGTAGGCCTACATAACCACGACACTGAAGAAATTCCTCGATCCTAAAGTAAGGATGAAGGGTGTTCTAAGGCTGGGTCGTGATTGCAAGTTATTCAGAGGCGTCTATAATTTGCAGGCTCAGGCGTGTGGTATCGGGTCGGTCGAGTCACACCACTGCGGCACAAGACGAGACTTCCGCAGTCGGCAGGTCACCCAGAATTGTTACTCGCGGCCACACCGCAGGGAGGAGGGAGCTTGGCGGCCTCTGTCTCGACACTCTTTATGTTGGTATTGATGTCGGAAGTTCGATCTCGTTATAAGGGGTTGACCTTGACATTTTCCTTTACTTCTTTTTTTTTTTTTTCTGCTTCAACCAGAGGGGGGTGGTTAAAGGTACGGTGTTGTTTGGGCGTATTGATTGAACGAGTGAAACGAGTATGCGAGTGTCCGTAGAGTTTGTGTGATTTTTTTTTTTTTTTTAAGCCTATAACGTGTATGGTTTTGACCTCGTATTTGGCGAGGCTGTGTGTATGTTCGTAAGATGGGCCGCGTTTATTGCAGCTTCGTTGGGTAAATGTTGAGGGCCGAGACGCACTGCCACCTGTCACACGCTTGCTGTTGATTTTATTACACCACAAGATAAGGCACAGGAGCGAGGTGTCGAGGGTATTCCCAGGGATGGAAGGAGGTGGTGGTGTTGGATATATGGCGCGCGTGTGTGTGTGTGTGTGTGTGTTGGGTTAGCGGAAGTTTAGAGGAACAGCACGTGAGGCCCACAAGGCCAGACGGTGCCAATAACACCAGGGATCAATACACCAAGAGGGCCAGGAAGGAGGGAGGGGCCTGGGGGAGAAGATTGAAGCGCTCCGCTCCTGTTTGTTGGTCTGCTCACAACTTAACAACAGTTCACTCCTTGTTATAGCGAGGACGTAGAGGGGTTGCGTGCGATATACCTTCTGCCGTGCCATATTTCTGGTGGTGGTGGTGCGCAAACGCTAAGTTGTGGAGAGATTTATTTTCTCTCGGCCCTCAGCGTTGAATCAAACCCAGGCTGTGCTGCGTGGAAAGAATCTTGACTATGGTCGGAACCTCTCATATATACGATTCCTCCCTCTCCTCACCCCGGCTCTCTTATCTTATCAGGCATTTCACATTTTCAGTCTGATTAAGTCTTAAGACTGAAAAAGTCAGCACATAAAGTAGTCTGTACGGGAAAATGGTTAAGGGAGGCAAGGTCAGTAGTGATTGCTCCAGGGTATTTGTACAAAAGTTTCTAAGTCTGTTTGGCTTGCGTGCACAGCTTTCTAGATCTACGCCCAGAGTTCATCATTTATAGCGCTTGATTATATCCGGAACCTTAAATCTACTGGTCATTAGCTACGGTCCTTTTAGCCCTCGCTTCTGGCGTCCTTGTAATTTTGAGCACGACGCTTCGACCCCTCTGGTATGGTAGCATCGCCTCTGATCTGACCCCCCTCTAGAGTCATGTCAAAGGCCTGGCCATCATACCCAAGGGTCGTGCCGCCGTGCTCAAGGCGTTTAGCAATTCCCTGGTGTGGTTGGGGGCACGCACGCCATCTATCCATCCATGTGTTGTGGCGTGGAGGGAGGGAGGAAGGGAGGCAGGCAGGCAGGCGACCATTGAGGGGGGGATAGGTGCGGCAGGCCGACCAGCCAGCCACCAGCTCCTGTTCCCTCCCCTTTAACTTCCCTCCTCCTCTCCACACCTCCGCTCACCCTCTCTCTCACCAGTATTTTACCCCCTCTCACTCTTAGCTTTAATATCTCTAGTGCCTCACTCTCACTTGCATATTTTTTTTATAACTCGTGCCGTATTTGCTTTCGTATACTATTTTTTTTTCTAAGCTGTCCGTTCTTGACTTGATTACACTTTTCTTCACCGCAGTTTCTTTGCACTCCTCTGATCTGTTGCCATTTAAGTCCCCCGATCTCTTTCTCTCTTCTGTTTCCGTTGCTTCTGTTGCCCACTTTTGCCCTTCTCACCTCTGTTCTGCTCAGCTCAGTGTTGTTGCCCAGTTTGCTTGTCCCCCTGATTGCTGCTTCCCATTTCTGTTCACCCTCTCAGCACTGCGGTCTGCCATCATTTTGTCGTGCTCCCCCTCGCCCTCGCCTCACTGCTGTACTCACTCACTCCTCTTACTCTTCGCTCCGTATGGCTCGTCTCTGGACTCCGGGACTCCTTCACCAACACAACGGCCCAAGTTCTCTCTGGTATGGAGCCAAATCTTCTTGGCTTTCATCTAGATTTTTTTTTCTTTTACAGAGTTGGTGGCAGTGGGCCAGGGGAAAGAGTTAAATCTTCAAGTAATGTTGTATTAAAGACGTAAATTAGCAAATGGTGAATATTTAGAGAGAGACCCCATCCTTTAGAGTTCGTCAGATATGATAATGACAAGGTTCCTGGATTATTATGGTGAGGCAAGGCCACAACTCGGGGTTTCAAGGTGTTTGCAATGGAGAAGTCCATGGATTTTAGTCATGACCAGCAGTTCAGATTACGTTGATTGCCGTATTCGTCACACACACACACACACACACACACACACACACACACAATCAAAACGAATCATACCCAAGCGCACACCCTTGGAGTTCCCTTTGTATGTATATTTAATTTCTCCATCGCTTTGGAGCTTTGATGCTGACAAACACTCAGGCTACATGTATATATATAGCTTAGAACTGGCTGGAATAAGTAAAGTTTTCGATACTTTCGCAACGAAAGTAAGCCTTGCGGGTCAGGTCAAAGGCCACGTCGCAATAGCCCAAGGGTCGTACAGTCGTGCTCGAGCAAATCGTCGTGCTTAAGTTAAAAGATGGCTGGTTAGACTCGTGCTGCGTATCCGATAGGGCTTCATGTTGACCTCGCCCACCAGCAATATTGAACACGCAAACATGCCTGGCTTAGGCTGGTGTGTGTGTGTATGTGTGTTTGCGCTCACTCATAGGAGTAAAGATACAGTACATGCAATGAAAGGTTAAGAGACTAGGCAGCTCGTGTTAAACTCTCCCTTAAACGTACAAAATAGTAATCACACACACGTACATTTGTATATTTCCACCTTTGCTTTTCTTCACTGAATTTCAAATTAAAAAAATTCTTTGACTGCAGTTAAGTACCTAAACATTTACTGAAATGCTGGAGGCGAAACTCTATAAAACATTATGCTTAAAAAGGTAAGCTTTACATCTTCTCTTGCAGCTTTAAAATGTGTAACATATCCAGTTGTAACTTAAATCCTTCTTATGCTGGATTTTTTTTTTTATTTTCCATTTCTGACGTACAAAAAATAAGATGAGGGGCAGGAGCACGAGTGAGTGAAGGTGGGTATCTCACTGTCCAGGAAGTAGCGGAGGGGGTGGGGTCTGGCGGGTCGAGTGTAGGAGGTAAGGGTTTATCGACGTGGCGAAGCCAGTGTCTTGTTCGTAGTCTTGATGGTGTCGCATATGTCGGTCTTACACCAGAATGGCACCTGCACCTTTAGCTAGGCCAGCCGGTGTCTCTTGCCTTACCCACACACACACACACACACCAGTACAACATACTCGAAAGGAATATTTATCCCGAGTTGGTGGATGGTGGAGCGTCCTTCCCTCCATCTCCTTAAAGGACGCCAGCGTTTCATTTACAAATTGAGATTCTCAGTTCTTTACTGGCATTATGTTCGAGTACTCCGAAGAGGCTTCAGTGTGTTAGGCGTCGTGGTACGAGGAAGATGCTTGGTGTGTGTTGCTAGTGTCGATTACGTATTTCTTTGTCGATAACTGATGTTTTCATGGCCCCCTAAGCACGGCGGCGTGATCATCACACCCAAGGGTCTTTAAGACCGTCGTGCTCAAGGGATCTTGCTGTTTTAAACGTCGTGCTTTAAGGACCTCCTCCTTACCGGTCGTGCCCAGAGCCTTAAAATGAAATGGCGAAGCGTGGCAGGGAGGGAGGGAAGGAGGAGGGGGGAGCTATAACTGTTGGAGACAGTGTGAAGACATGTCCAGACGACTGGTGTGGGGGCCACATCACTGGCTGGCTCAGTGCCTCATTCACCAGCCACCGGGCCGCCCCCTCCCCCCCCCCCTCTCTCTCATCCTGTGCTTGGCTGCCTTCTTGACCTTGTCTCCCTCCGTCGTGCCTCCTGTTCAGAGATGCGCCCCTCACCCCACCCCAGCTGCTCTTGTGTTTGTTTGTGCTTGTCTCGCGGTGACGGAAACAAAATAGCGCGTGTGACTGTTACAACTTAGATTAATCTTTCCATTAGGTGGGCTCTCTGTGAGATTCGAGTCCTCACTTATCTTAGAATTTACATTAAGTAACTCGGGAGAGTTGAACAGAACCCTCGTCCGCTAAACTGTATTTTCTTAACCCAGTGAACACGCCGGGTACAATCCTCAGAGTACGACGGCGCTGCGCTTGCTCGTGATGGCATGGTATTTGTTGTCATATGTGTGTGACTTTCTTCAGCTGGGCGTGTTGCGTTGTTTCATAGGGCTCGTGTGCGCATGTGGGGACGAGAAGTCTGGGCTGGAATGTTGTTTGTGATTCTGAGGAATGTGTTCAGTTTGCTGATACGATGGATGGCCACAAGTCTGGAGAAACGAGACAGAAACCTGACCTCCCGGGGATCGTACCATCGTATTTCAAGGGTCGTACTTCCCTGCTCGAGGATCGCACCAGGCGCCTTTTCTAAAATCGTAATCATACCGAGGGATGGTAGCGCCGCCGTGCTAAAGTGTCTCGTACCATCGTGCTGAATGATCACACCGGTGTTCTCGAGAGGTAGAGGCAAGGCAAGGCAGCGAGGGTGTGGTTGGTGTGTGCGCGCGTGCGCGCGACAGTGGGGTCCACACCACCATATGGTCACAAGGGGCGCCAGGCTTGCTTGCTTGTATGAACGCCATAGTCCTCCTCCTCCTCTACTCTTGACACTAGAGTACTCGTCCCAAACCTAACCTCCTGAGGAAGACGGTACTATGGTTGGGTATCACGGCCTGACCTTTAGGAGTCGAGCAAGAGGACAGGCCATCGTAATCAAGGGTCGTACCGTTTCTCTCACGGGCTTGCTGTCTGTCACTTCAACGTGATATTATATAAACAGCTACTTAGCGTATGCTAGGGCAATGTTGTCAGTGTTGCTGGTGCCTTCGTTGGGCAGCAACGTCTAATTCGCCGTGATGTCCCGACACACGTTTGTCCCCTGGTCGATTTAATCTGGGAAATGGGATAAATATTAGGAGTGGTCGTCCTTCATAACACTGCTGACAACAGTTTTCTGGGAACGAGTACATTAGCTGTGTGGATGTACCCAGACCCGCCCTTCAACCCTCTGGCTTTTTTTTTCTTTCTTCCCCCCCTTTTTTTTTGCACACTATGGGAGCATTGCTTTTTATTCTTATTCCTATGACGATTTCCAAGGAATTCTTTCGCCGTTATCAACGCATACATACTACCTGTTCCATGTGTCTGTATTGCGTTATCCTACACGTTGTGGCGCAGCTTTTTTTTTTTTTTTTTTACTCTTCTTTGATTCGCCAAAGTAGACGGGAGGTAACTTTTTGTGTGGTTCGGGTCCTGTGAATGATAGATAGTCGGACTTGTTGGGCTCCTCCTGTATGGACGGACGCTGGCTGCCATGAGTCAGCTGGGAGCACGTGGTTGCCAGATACAAACATGGCGATCTTGGGGCCCTCCATTCATACTTGGATAAACAAAAGTGTTTTGTTACGAGAGCGAGTGGGTATGGTCGGAGGAGGGAATGACCGATCCCCCCCCCCTCCCACGGGGGCACGACGACGACGCGTCGCGTTCCGAACCATGGTGATGTGTACGCAATTTGGGTTTAGTAACGAGATGGTGTGTAGACGCAAAGGATAAAGTGAGTCAGGGACAAGTGTTAAGGTTGTCGAGACGAGCCGTAAGGGTCGAAGAAGGGTGGTGCAAGCGCGAGTACAAAGTAATCCACATTAGAATATTATTAGCACCGGAGGACCACCACCACAGAAGAAGCACAGAGGGAGGGAGGCACAAGACCTCCGAGCTATAGCACATCGGGTGTTGGGTGTGGGGGGGAGAACGGTGAAGGTGAAGTAGGGCCAGGGCTAGCGCGTAGCGCCCAGCGCATGGAAATTTAAGAGTTATGAACACAGTTGCGTTAATTACATGTGTTGTCACATAGGTGTAACGTGGTGTGTGTATGTGTGTGTGTTGATGTACTAACTGTCAGCAGAGAGAGAGAGAGAGAGAGAGAGAGAGAGAGAGAGAATGGTGAGGGTGACGGTGGTGTGTGGAGGTGAAGAGGGTAGCGGAGGTGGAGGAGGGGGTAGGGGAGGATTAGCTACTAGTGACGGCAACGCCGCCATTACTTGAGGTCTGGCATGTAGCTTAGCAACCCCCACCCTTGCACCCTTCCTCCCTCCCTCTCTCCCAGTTCCTCTCCCCCTTCCCCGGGCCCATACGCACCCCTCGGCGTCTGAGCGTCCTCCTACGCTCCTTACATACAAGGTCTGGGACCGGCCCGCCCTTCGCTGCTCTTGTCTACGACCAGAAGTTGGATTCGTTCCTTTAAGGAGTACAGTACTTCTCTCACACATTTGGGGAAAGGTTCTTCTGCACATTTTCTGTGCCGGTTCGAGTTTTGAAGCAGGCTTAACTTATCAGCACTCCGGATCTGACCTCAAAACTTGACCCATTTGTCGAAAGCCGCAGGCTTAGTATTCTTTTTTCGTCTTCCAGAGACATTATTATCTTTTTCTGCTTGAGAGAGGTGACTTCTTGTGTGCCCATGCCATTAGCTAAACCACGTAAGACCTCGAGCCATTTTGTTACATGATTACGTAAGCATGGGTGGGCCATTTTGATGTCTGCTTTATTCCCTACGCCGGAAAGCCTGGAAGAAGTGATTACTGTTTGTGTTTTACGGGGGAGAGCGTAAACAGGAGGATGAGGATGAACAGCTGGGTTGACTGTGGACCGGCTGCCGCGACCAGGATTCGAACCAATGTGGGTTTAATCTCAAGCGGCCCGTGTACGTAAATATGACAGTCATTAACGCTAACCGCTACACCTTCTCATATCTTTCTTATCAGTTACAAAACTGCTCTTTTCAAAAACGCACGTTTTACGCTTCTTTCGAACTCATTTTTCGTTTCTCCTTATTTACATGGTATGAATTTTCTTCAAGAGCATTGTAACGGTAAGTTTTATTGACTCTATATCACGCACGAGGAGCCCTCCCGAGTTCGATTTCTGGGCTGGGCAGCCTGTCAATAGCCAACCCAGCTGTTCATCCTCACATCGAAGTTTGCTGGTAAAGGAGTCTCCAGCTTAGGATATATATATATATACATACAAATGGACTGAACTAGGGCATGTGAAGCATCCGTGGTAAACCATGGAAAGGTCTGTGGGGTCTGGATGTGGATAGGGAGCTGTGGTTTCGGTGCATTAAACATGACAGATAGAGAATGGATGTGAGCGGATGTGGCCTTTCTTCGTCTGTTCTTGGCGCTACCTCGCTAATATATATATATATATATATATATATTGCAGTAACGCGGACTTTCATAGATATAGGGATTCGAATCCTTACCGTTAGAGGGCATTAGGTATGTATGTATGTATGATAGATTCCTTTGGAGCAAGAAGTTCCTCACTGAGCCTGCATACCCTCTCGTCAGCTGACGGTGACACGATCTAGCAGTGTTAAACAGTGTTCACACTGCACGAGTGAAATATATCTCTCAGACAGTTAAAGTGGAAGCGATACAGATGACGCATAAGAAGACTGCTACAGAGATTACTGAGCCAGCTTTGAAAAGGCCAACGTATTTGTACATAAAACCATAATTGCAAATAATTCTTGGTAAGACTAATCTGATTGTGGTTCCAAACACTTTCCCTCCCCATTTTTATGCAACAGCAACAAAGAAAGAGATGTGAATGATAAATATGCCGAGTTGATTACTATTACTAAAATAGCGAGCAAATAAAATTTTTTTTTTGTGGGGGGGGGGGGATGATTACGCGGAGTCGCACGTAGTTAGCGTAGTCATTAGACATCATTGGCGTGTGCTGGCAGGTCATGGGGAATGCTAACGACTTGGTCAAGATAATGCTCTTGTCCTTGGCCACTTGGGTAAGCAAGCAGAACCTGAAGCGTGATCGCTGCCCCAACACCTGGCACAGGCAAGCAATGCACTTCCTCCTCCTCCTCCTATCGCTTTGAGAATACACGTAACATATTCACTGCGGCACTGTAATGGCACTAGAAGCCCTTTCTTATTTGTAGTCTCAAAGTGGAGGTCCCCAGTTTAGTAATATCAGTAGTAGTAGTAGCGGTGGTGGCAGTAGTAGTAGTAGTGGTGGCAGTAGCTTGCTGGTGTGTGGTTCGCCCGTCGGCACCATGCATGAGCCGCGCCACTCGTTGGCAACTCTGGGGCTCTACACCCTACTATCGATTGTACTGCAGACGATGCCGGTGCCGCCGTTGCCACCACTACCACCGCCACCGCCGCCGCCGCCACCACAGCCGCTACCAACACCATTGCTGCCATCGTTACCTTCCCCCGAGGGGGATGGCAAGGGTGGGCTTTTAAGGGTCAGATTGACTCGAGGGATAGTTAGCTCATCGCAGGGAGAGAGAGAGAGAGAGAGAGAGAGGTACCAGAGGGATACAAGCCCCCCGTCCCCGTCCCAAGAACGTCCGTCCCAGTGGTCCATCCAGCTGGGGCGAACTCGCAGGTTGCTAGTGTCTGTCGTCCGTCAGTGTTAGGTCTACAACCAAGTATCGATTGTACTGCAGGCTCTTCCCCCCCACCCCCCCCCACCCCCCAGGCCCACCCCATCCCCAACCGCCAACACACCCCGGGTTAACACGCACATGGACGGGTGTGTCGTGATGTTGGTGGCTTCTCCTCCTATACCGCTCCTGCGAAGTTCACGACTCCTGCGAGGTCGGGTTGAACCCCCCCCCCCTCTCAGAACGACGACATAGCTAGCGCCCCCCCCCCCCCCCCGCCCCGCCTCGCCGCCCCACCCCACGCACCGCCTTGATTACGGCAACTTTAAACCCCCCTCCCCTCCCCCTTGAGTATAATGACTTGAGCCTTGAGTACGATTATACTAATATTACTCGAGGGGGGGGGGGATTTCTCCAAGTCGTACTTATAAGGGGGTTTTAAGCAGTGTGACTTAAGGGGTTTCTGCCACCGTGCTGAAAGTTAATCCCTGCAATACTTTTTAATCACCGACGGTCCTTTTAATCTGCCGGATTGTTCCGAGAGTTTGAGGCGAGCGGAATTGTCTCATCTCCCTCACAGTCTCCGGAGGTGACGCCACCAACCAGCTCGGGTGAATTTATTTGCGAGTATTTTCTAACTCAAATAATTGAATTGTGCCGTCACCAAACGGCACTTAATATCTTTTTTTCTTTCTCTCGCCAAAGGATCGTTGACGATATCGTCACCTGAATATACTTTTTCTTGCTTTCGTTATCACCGCTAGCTTTTTCTCGACCTCTCTGAATGTTACCAGCGTTACCTTTATTCCTCTTGCACTTTTAATGCCTTTTTTTTTGTACCCGGAATGATCTATAACTAACTGTTACTTTTACACTGGCTGAGATTTTTAATTTCTTAATTGACATTTCTCAAACTAGTTTTTCCACACACACACACACACACACTCACACACGCACACACCTTACATTTTTCTTTTTTTTAGTACGAGTGTTTGATAAACTGAATAGAATGACTGAGGACGTGAAGAATGCAGACAGCTTATAAAATTTTGTACGATGGAGAATGTTCAAGGCATGGGGCCCCACGAGGGTAGAAAAACTTTCTCCCCTTAAAGTACAGATAGGTGATCACACAAGCTTCCATGCTAATCATTAACCTGGATTCACACACTTCTGCCTGCCCGAGTTGGAATCCCGGTTACGGCACTCGGCCCACAGCCGACCCGGCTGTTCATTAAAACTTGATGCAGATAAAATGATAATGTATATGATCTGGGAGACAGCCGGGGTGGGTCAGAAGCGAGGAACCTGCCCAGATGGTGGGCAGGTCGGCCCTGTGTTGCTCGCCGACCGGGCAGGATTTTCGATTATTACCCGTCGTACTTGATTCCTTGGTCGCCCAAGCTGCAACCATTTTCTCTGCCTAGTGTTAATGAAGATGATAAACGAAGAAAACGTAATGACTAACATGATGTCTTCCGGGAGGGGAGAGAGAGAGAGAGAGAGAGAGAGCACTACTGTCTAGAAGAATGCAGGATGCGCGTGCTTTGAGTCTGCGTGAAACATACTTCAGAAAACTGTAATACATGGTCTGCTGTCAACAGATTCAAGAAGATGCTGATTCTGGTGTATCTGACAACCTTGAGCAGGGCTGAGGTTCAGTGGCTCGACGTCAAAATGGTCGGCAATGACGGAATGCTCCTCTGGAAATGTGGTTGGTACATCATCCTCGGGGCGATGCGTTAATGGCTGTTGATATGAGCAGCTTTTAGGCTTAGGGGCGCGAGTCCTCGGAGTGTACTGGCTGGTCACTTGAATAGACGTTGTGGGTCTACACTTAATTATGAACGAGAGAGGCAGGGGCCGTTGAGGGACAGCCTTGCCCCCCCCCCCCAACTCCCACCTAGTGGGATGCTCCAGGGAAGAGCAGAGGAAGGAGGGAAAGAAGAATGGTTGTGAAGGAAAGGCTCGTTCGCGCTCTCACCGTGGGTCCGTGGTGATTCTGTTGATGTTGGTCGGCATATGATATCACAAAGACGTGAGGACGGGTTGCTTGCAAAGCGTGGACAAATTGAGATAATTTCCTGTGACACGTGCCGCCTCACCTCATGCCACCCACCGCGAATGTGGTAGCCATCCTTTGCCATCGCACCAAAGGGTCGTGCGCAAATAGTTACTATCAGAAAAAAAAATGGTTTGACGTAACTATCTTCGTCTAAGCCTAGGAAGGGTGGCCCAGACTGGGTGACCAGCACAGCGCGGTCTTCGCCTACATAGCCCTCTCCACCACCACCATAATCACTGTCACTAGCACCGCGGGAGGGTAGGTAGGTAGTGTTCGCTGTTGGTGTTGCTGTCGACCGGTGGTGGTGGCGGCGGCAGCAGCTGGTTCCCATCACCACCACCACCACCACCACTGCGGCGGCGTTACTACTTTTTTGTCGGCTACTGACCACGCCACGGGATCATGATAGTACACACACTCGCTCGCTTGCTCCCTGTTTAAGGTCCTGCCAACTCTTTTTTTTTTTTTCTTCTTCCGGAGGGAATACAGGCTCTATGTTTGGAGAAGATGAGTGTCAAGAGGAGGTGGGGTGGGTAGTTGGTTTTCCCTCCCAGAGCCAATTAGGAGTTATCGATCAGAGACATTGCTAGGGTATCTTTAGGGCTCACGGAGCGCCGGCGGAGCCTCCATCGCACGCACTTGACGCCGCCACTCGGAGGGGCGTGTGTGGTTGATACGGTTGATCTGCTAGGAAAAAACAAATGATTCGATGATCTCTTGTTCTTGTTGTTATTTCCTGACCAAAAGCTAGATTTCATTTCGACGATGCGTTGCCAGACGTTCACAAACATGGCTTTCGTTACGTCCAGCTATACACCTGCTCAAGAGCTTCCCATATACTGCCGTGTACTTTCTCTAGTTGTGACCCATTGTTTTTTTTTTTTTTTTTTTTGCTGCTGGTATTTACCCATGTCTCTGTTGGTGTGGTGGATGTGCTGGCTCCTTTGCTGCCCGCGTGGTTGGTCCGGCACTCACCAGCAGGGCTTGAAGGGGGGGTGTTGCTACAACTCCTGGTGGGGCACCAGCCATACCTTACGGATTGGTGAAGGGGGGTATACCAACACCTACCCATTTGGGGAGGTACTTCATTACGATGGCTTCTCGCTGCACCCTAACCTTTCCTCCCGTTATTTTTTTTTTCTAGTTCCTCCAGCATTTTACGCGACACATTCTGTGATAAAAAAGGTTTAAGAGTGTGATGTATACACCCACATTTTCAGAAAGAGGTTCTTGGGCAAAGCCGACTAGGATGTAGCCTGGTATCACTGCCTATGACTGCGTGAGGGACATTGCAGAGCCATGACGCAGCCAATATTTCCGGGATCGTCTCGTGTGTGATTACCAGAACATTTGCCCTCCACTTATCTTATCAGATGAATTACTCACGATGGGAGGAAAATCCCGTATGCCCGAAATCTGGCCCGCACAATCCACGCCTTCCAAAACTCCCCCCCACTACCTGTCGTGCGCGATCCACGCCCTCTAACGCCCGTTGTCTGGCGTACATGATCCACACACACACACTGCAACGCCCACTACATGGCGTGCATGATCCACGCACTCCGTAGGCGCCCACTCCCTGTCGTGCGCGAACCACGCCCTCCAGTGCCCACTGCCACGATTTTCCCGTCCACCTCAAATACCCAGTTTTCCTTCCTGTCCCATATTACTTACGCTCAGCCATTTCACTAGTGTCTTCCACACTCCTCCTCCATCACATGGTATTGTCCTTAACCTGCGGGTGCCACCCTCGAAGATCCAGAAGTATTCTCTTAAAAGAACCGGCAACTCAAGGAAATCAAATCGAAGTTTTCAAATGTTAAATGATTTTGACAGTAAAATAAAGACGATTATAAATCCTCTCGCGTTAGTGATACAACAACCAGATATACCGGTATTAAGTCGATGAGAACATGAAGTTTATTCCAAACGAGGGCAAAAGTTTCATCGGTAAGATTACGTAATTTATATGTAGAACGCTTGGTAAACAACCATCTGGTACAGTATTGCAGAAACGAAGATTATCGTTATCTTTAAAGCGAATTGTTAAACACTGCAATAATGTTGACCACAACTGAATAAGCCTATTCACTGACGATGTCCACAACATATATGTACCGGTATTACAAATGATTTTGTTCTTACAGAGTAACTGTTTGAGTCCCTTTCCCAACCTGCAATATTTCTGACTTGTGGGATCTGTCTGTATTTCGTGGTATTCCGTCTTTGCCGTTTTCCTAACCGGCTGGTGTGCCGGAGGGATTGGTGGATTTGCGAGAGAAGCCTTCTACTTTACTATCCCGTCTCTGTCTCAACAGAGCAGGAAGTTTGGACCTTGTTACTTTTCCTCCAGTACCTAGCCTCTTCGAAGAACAGCAGGTCTCCTGTCACCTGGCTTTCCCCATCAGAGCAAACAGCAAGTGAAAATGTGCACGCCAGTTAAAACTTGGTCTTTCTACCCATCACGTTTGGTTAAAAGCAAGGCGAGGGATGAGGAGGGCCTAGTCCCTAGCCCGCTCTTTGCTGTCGTTTTGTACAGAAAAGATTTATATTTTTGCGTCTGCTATTCCGGTGTGTTTACTGAGGCCGTGTGCTTGACGGGTCGTCATTGCATGGCATCCCTACATACACACATAGGGCAGGATTAGGGGCGTATTCACAGCAGCATGGGGGAAGGGGAGAGAAAGAAACGGTTAGCTGAACCATATAACAAAACTGGTTTATTTGAAAGTGGGTGAATGGGGTTAGGCTAGTCCGGCCGTGTTGGGCCGTTTTTGTCAAGTTGCTCAGTGTGTTCGTCTTTTAAGGTTCTTGTTACGATAGGGTGTTTGTGTTCGGCGTTTACGTTCGAATTTGATGCATGGGTAATGATAAGTGTCAGAGCCGTGTTATGATACGGACCCCATATCTTCCGTGCCCCCTTCCCAGTCAACACCTACGTTATAACCCATTTTCACGATGTCTGGAGCTGCTACCACCTTCCCAGTCGTGTGCGTCAAACTCTCCTCCTCCCACGACGATACCAAACCTTTGTACGATGGTACGATCCTTGATCACGACGATATATATATATATATATATGAACCTCGGGGTACGACGACGATGGTATTCGAAGATTGCCAGGCCCAGGCCGACGCGTCGTACCCAGGGGTGGTCGTATTACCGTCGTTCTCAAGGACCGCACCGTCGTTATCGAGGGATTAGTGCCGAGTCTATAACGCGTTCCGGACCCCTGGGTGCTTCAGACGTGAGGGGGCGCGCCCCAACGCCGTGTTTATACTACTTTACGAGCGTGATGAGTCACAGGAGGGGAGGACGGTAGTGCACGCCGATAGCTTATCTCGGGTGATACGCCTCTTGTGCTTACGGGTGTTGGTGTAGGGTGTAAGGTGTTTTACGAGGGGTGTGAGAGGAGGGCCCGTCTGTGCCGGTGGCTTCCGGTGCACAGGCTGGACCCGCCCGGCCCGACCCGACCCGACCCGACCCGCCGTGCACACGTTCCGTGATGTCTGCTTCACAGCTGCACCTCACTTTTCAACGCGATCTTTACTACTCATACCCCAGCTACAGGTATTGACCACTTGGATATGAAGGACATTCCTTATAGTACCCGACCGAGAGGGCCAGGAAAAAAGAAAAAAAATCCTGGCAGTCATAACCAAACGTCGTAATGGTTGCTTTTAAGTAAAGGTTACACACTGGTCGTGTTCAAAGGTCGTACCGTCTTGCTCTCAAGGGTCGTGCCCTCTGTGCCCAAGGGTCGGGTTCCATCTCGGTGAGGGCGAGGACCCCGTGCTGAAGCAGCGGCCGTTGATATCAGTCTTCCCGGTGTGATATGGAAAAAAAAAAAAACGACAGTTCGTGAAGACCAACTGGGTTTTGTCTCCCTCGTTTACAGAGAGAGAGAGAGAGAGAGAGGGGGGGGGGGGGCAAGGCAGGCCAACCCA